>CM021102.1:814784899-814895327 GCA_007115665.2 Sequoiadendron giganteum
AGGGAGATGGAGAGGGAGATGGAGAGGGAGAGGGAGAGGGAGAGGGAGTGGGAGGTACCTGAGAGAGAGAGAGGTATGGAGAGAGGAGTGAGAGATTCCAGAGAGACATCTAAGAGGAAGAGAGACTTTAGAAGGAGGGAGAGAGAGAGAGGGGGGAGAGGGAAATGGGGAGTAAGAGGGAGATTGGTAGGGAGAGATAGAGAGGGAGAGAGGGTCTGGAGAGAGAGGGAGAGAGAGACGGAGAAGGTGGATGGAAGAGGGAGGGAGAATGAATGGAGAGAGGAGAGGGGTGGAGATGGAGAGGAGGGAGTTGGAGGACGCAAGAGAGAGACGGAGAGAGAGAGAGAGAGAGAGAGAGAGAGAGAGAGAGAGAGAGAGAGAGAGAGAGAGAGAGAGGGAGAGAGAGAGAGAGAGAAAGAGAGAGAGTGGGAGACAAAGAGGGAGAGGGAGATGGAGAGGGAGAGGGATAGGGAGAGAGGAAGAGGGTGAGAGGGAGAGAGAGAGGGAGAGGGAGAGAGATAGAGACATAGAGAGAGAGAGAGAGAGACGGAGAGGGAGAGGGAGAAGGAGAAAGGGAGAGGGAGAGGGAGAGGGAGAAGGATAGAGAGATAGGGAGAGTGACAGGGAGAAGGAGAGAGGGAGAGGGATGGAGAGATGGATGGAGAGAGATATGGAAAGGAAGGGAGTGGAAGAGAGGGGATTGGGAGAGGAGGAGGATGGAGGAGAGAGGCATGGAGAGAATGGAGAGAGACAGGTGGAGAGACGGAGGGAGGGAGAGATGGATATGGAGAGTGGAGATGGAGATGGAGGAGGGAGGGAGGGAATGGTGAGGGAAGAAAGGGGAGAGGGAGTGGAGAGAGTGGAGACATGGATAACAGGTGGAAGGAGATATGTATGGATAGGAGAGAGTGGGAGGGAGTAGGAGTGGGAGAGAATTAAGAGAGAGATACCTAAGAGGGAGAGAGAGAGAGTGGGAGAGACATGTGAGAGAGAGATATGTAAGAGGAAAGGAAACTTGAGAGGGAGAGAGGGATGGAAAGAGGAGAGAGTGTGGGAGAGAGAGACCTATGAGGGAGATAAGGGGAGATAGAGCACAAGAGGGAGAGAGAGTAAGGGAGAGAGATAGAGGGAGGGAGAGAGATACTTGAGAGGGAGAGAGGGAGATAGGGAGAAGGAGAGAGACTTGAGATGGAGAAATACCTAAGAGAGATGATGTGTGTGTGGGAGAGATATTTCAAATGGAGGGAGAAAATGAGAGAGTGATATGGAGAGGGGGAGTGAGATGGAAAGGGAGAGATAGAGAGGGAGAGGGAGTGGGAGGGAACTGAGAGAGAGAGAGTTGAGAGGTAGATGAAGTGTGTGTGAGAGAGAGATAAAGAGAGACTTGAGAGAGAGATATAAGAGGGAGAGATACTTCAGAGGGAGGGTGAGAGAGAGAGGGATATGGATAGAGAGAGATAGAGAGGGAGATGGAGTTGGAAGGACCAAAGAGAGAGATATGGGGAGTGATAGAGACTTGATAGGGTGAGAGGGAGAGAGATGGAAGGAGAGAGAGAGAGATTGAGGGAGGTAGAGAGAGACTTGAGAAAGAGAGAGGGAGATATAGAGAATTGAAACATCCAAAGAGTGGGAGAGAGAGATAACTAAGATGGAGATGGAGTACATGTTTGTGTGTGTGTGAGAGAGAGAGAGACCTAAGAGTGAGAGACACCTAACAAGGAGAGACAAAGAGAATGGTAGAGACCTAAGAGAGAGAGTTAAGAGGGAGAGAGACTTCAAAGGGAGGGAGAGAGATACCTGAAATGGGGATGGAGTGTGTGCATGTGTGTGTGAGAGAGAGTGAGACTTAAGAGAGAGATATAAGAGTGAGAGAGACTTTAGAGGGAGGGAGAGAGAGAGGGGGAGAGGGAAATGTTGAGTGAGAGGGAGAGGGAGTGTGATTGACCATAGAGAGAGAGACTTAACAGTGTGAGAGGGAGAGGGAAAGAGACTTGAGATGGAGAGAGAGTGGTAGAGAGAGACCAGAGAGAGAGACTTGATAGCAATATCTAATCGGGAGAAACAATTTAGAGGAAGGGAGAGAGAGGTAGAGATGGAGATGAAGAGTGAGATGGATATGGAGAGGGAGAGATAGAGAGAGAGGGTGTGGGAGTTCCAGGGACCTGAGAGAGAGAGAGAGAGAGAGAGAGAGAGAGAGAGAGAGAGAGAGAGAGAGAGAGAGAGAGAGAGAGAGAGAGAGAGAGAGAGAGAGAGAGAGAGAGAGAGAGACCCAAGAGGTGAGATAATTGAGGAGAGAGGATGGAGAGAGGAGAGGGAGAGAGAGGAGGAGAGGAGAGGGAGGAGAGTGAGAGGGAGAGATAGAGATAGAGGGAGGGGGAGAGAGGGAGGAGAGGGATATGAGAGTGAGAGGAGATGGAGAGAGAGAGAGAGGAGGGGAGTTAGGAGGAACCAAGAGAGAGAGAGAGAGAGAGAGAGAGAGAGAGAGAGAGAGAGAGAGAGAGATATGGGGAGAATTCAAAGGGAGGGAGAGAGGGAGAGGGGGAGGGGGAGATGGAGAGTGATAGGGATATGGAGAGGGAGAGGGAGAGAAAGATGGAGTGGTAGAAAGAGATAGAGGTGTCTAAGGAGGGATAAAGAGAGATGGGAGGATGGAGGGATGGATAAGTAAATAGTTAAGTCTAGAGTTCAATAGATTGATAGGGAGAGGTTGACAAAGGTAAAAAGAGAGGGAAGGAGGGAGTGACAAAAAAGTGGACGGATAGGTCCAAAGCTTAAGTGGAGACATAGTGAAATATAGAGAGCTAGAGAAAGGGATAGAGATATATGATGATTTATGAATATTTTTTCTTCTCCTTACTACAAAAATAATAAATATTTCAATGTTGATTACTTTTTCTCATGTGTTTCAAGTATTTTGAGATGAGTGATACAAAAAAGTTCTTGAAAAAGTAGTGAGAATTTTATGTTTCAAAAATTAAATATGAATTTAAAATGATTACAATTGATATTTTATGTAAAATATAGAAATACTACCTAGTACATTGTGTAGTGATCTCAATCACCTTTCCAACATGTGTAAAAATCAAAATTTTGATAAGAAATGCAAAAGCTATGCCTTTTTTACTAAAGAGGGTATTTTAGTTCTTTAAACAAATATCCATTTTGATTTTCAAAATGGATATCCATTTCAAATAGAAATCCATTTTAAAAGAAAAAATAGATGTCCATTTTATTTTTCAAAAAAATGGGTTCCCTCTTTTCAAAATGGATATTCGTTTTGAAAAAGAAAATGGATATCCATTTTCAAATGGATATCTATTTTCTTTGAAAAAATTTGCAGCCTTGGGATTTCGCTCGGGTTTTCCTTGGATTTTTGCTTGGGATTGCCAAACCTAGAAATTCAACTAAAAAATGTGTTTAAAAAATTTCCTTAGTTTCTTGAAGTTCACCCTTGTGGTTGATGAATTTTTTTATCCAAATTTCATGAAATGAAAAGGGTTTATAAAAAAAATTGTCATCTTTCTACCAATAAAAGTTATGCCTTATTTTGAATTTAATAAATAATTGTTATTTATTTTTTGCATACATTATGACTAAAGTCTTGCATACATTATGACTAAAGTCCTGATTCATAGCCCAATTGAAAAACTTCTATAACTTTCAAACTGCTTAGCATGTTTTGAACCTACAAGATGTGTCACATTCTATGATTCACATACTATAGGATAAAAAAAAAAAAATTCATAAAGTTTTGACCAAGTTATGGTGGTTAGACACAAACTTTTTAATATTCTTAAATGTTCTAATGAAAAAATCATAACTAATTATTCATATGGAAAATAATTACAAAAAAACATCCAACACATCTTGGCATGTGTCCTCTACATATATTGAAATATTTAGAAAAAATAACTGTTTTTTATTGTACTTAGGGTGGTCAAACATATACCTACTTCTTATCTTTTTCTTGAAAATTTAGTACCACTAGATTCAAATTTCAAATTTTCACAAAATAGATTTACTTTTTTCTAAAAAATGACTAGTAGCCTAGAAACTACATTCAATTTGCTAAGACTTTTGTTCTTATATATTTTTCAAATTATGTTATAACATTCAAATTTTTATGTCAATTTCGCTAACTTTGGTTTTTGAATCTTCATCACCACTTAAAGGCCTAGTTTGGACCCCCATGATCCTACACTGACTCGAAGATAGACAAAGGATGTTACACAAATAAAATTCTCAATGCAACATGGAATCCACCACAATTTATTGCACACTTTCACAATCTTGCATGAATGATTTTTGATGCATTCACCTCACTACCTTTAGGAACCCTAACATTGAAATTGACACTAATCTACTCAAATTTGCATCACACACATCACTAACATCAATATCGCATCTATCTTGCTTCTTACTTCTTTCATACTCAACTCACAACATCAGCATACATATTTATATCAATCTCAATGTCAAAAACCTTCTCAATGTCAGAAACTAGCCATTATGCATACAAATTGGAAATAGGTTGGCACCAAAAAAAATATTGTGGTGGATAGGAATGAAGGAGACCTATAGAAATGTTTAATTAGGACCCAAATATATCCCAACACATATTAACATTATCTCATAAGCTCACATATAGTGTCAATGACAAGGTCAACCAATAACTATGCTAAAACAACATAAAGACTAAGCACACTCTTCCACAAATCAATCTGAAACTTTCAAACAACAAAATTCACTTGAACATGATCCAAAATAATCCACAAAATACTTAAGATTCATCAAACACTTCATCCAAGTTTTATCATAAAAATACTTCAACTCAGAACAACTGGTTGCATACTGATAAAGTAGAAACTTGAATATAGAAAGATACAAGAATTATAAACAAATTCCAAAGCTTGCATGACTTGAATAAAAACAATGGAGAAACACAAAGAAAATACATTTCTCCTAGGCCACAAAAAACATCACTAAAAGACCGGTTCACACAATGGTGAAAATATCTCGCACTGTACAATGATCCAAAAACCTAAATTTTGATTATAGAAACCTATAAAAACCTTAAATAACCTATAATAATAACACATGGATAACATCAACACAAAATAATTTTGGAGCATAGTACTAGAGTACACTATGAACACTTTCACAACACGACTTACTTTTTTTATCAATTTTTCTCAAAACGACTTGGAAACCAAGTACTAGACACATCATCTTAGCTCATTACTTCATTCCAACTTGTCTTCAGACTCTACAACAAAAAGATAGTTCCATGTACTCACACTAATTCCTCAAGTTCTCAACTATACATGCACAAGTTGTTTTCAGTTTTTTCACAATTTTTTCAATATCCTTGACATCTTCTTCACATAGTTGACATCAACAACACCAATTAGTAGAATTCTTATTCACATCAATTAAAAAACCTTCATACTTGTAACAAGAACTTCTCACATCAATATTATGAGTACTAAATTTCTTTTGATCTTCTAGTGAAATCGTCATTCTAATAGTATTTTATCTTTCTACTTTTGCTAATTTCTCTTTATAATCAATCACAAAGCATTTTTATAAGCCTTTAACAACTAACCTTTTATTATGTCTTTCAACACTCGCATGAGTGTTGTGCTTAATCTTGTAGACCCATTTAGTAATAATATTTTTCTTCTGATGCAGATGTTGAATAAGTTCCCAAGTATCATTCTTGTTAATGGAATGTATCTCCTCTTGCATTGCTTGCACCCAAACCTCATTAGTACTTTCATATTAAAAATATGACGGTTTAAAATTAGCCTTGGCAAGTAAAGAAAATTTATTGTCTCACCTCTTGTATTTTTTCACATTCTTAATTTGTACTACTTTAGAAAATGTCACTTAATAGTCTTAACTTCTATTGGAAGTTTGGAGATTATTGGAAAATTGTGTTGTCATTGATTTCAACATAGCATTTTTGCATTGATTTCAACATAGAATTTTTTCATTATGTTGTCATCAGTATAATCACTAGTATCAACCTCTAATGTAGCAATCATGAGTATATGGTTTGGATATCAACCTCTTTTATGGTTAGGATGCTAATAAGGTGTTACAAATGCTGAGTTGGTGTTTGTGGTGCTTGGTTTCCAATTGCTTTTGAGAAAATTTGAATAAAATAGAGTTTAGTGTGATAGAGTCGTGTTCAATTTTTTTCTCTACATTTCTTCATGGTTGAAGATGTGATCATGTGGTCTGGACGTGATGATAAAATATGTTCAAAAGTGGTTTATTTAGAGTTTCAGGTTCTAGATCATCTAGAAGAAGAAGTTATGTTCACGAGTGTGTGAACTATGAAGCAATGTTATCTAGGAGAAATGAGATTGCTTCACATTTATTCATAGTGAAGTTTATAGTGTTGCAAATTCAGGAACATACTTATAATATTTGTATCTGTATTGATGGAAAAATCATCCTTTTTTCCTCAATTTATTTGAAATAATCGTCATTGAATTAACCTAATTTTTCCTAGGTTTAATGTTGCAATGTGTTGTAACACATTCACATTGATCTCGGGACCCTTCTTAATAAAAAGTACTTAATTTTTACCCTTTTTAAAGTATTGTAACACACTTTCACATTTATGTAGGGTCCTCTTAATTAATTGTTGTTATTTATCGTTAATTAGCCCCTTTAATTCAAATTTAAGCCTTATTTGTGATGCCCTCACAAGGATCTATCCCAAAACCCATAATTCAAATTATATAACATCTAATTGGGAAAAATTGAGGTCCTATAATTTTGTGCTAGGACCCATTCGCCCTAGGTGGTGAATGGGTCCTCCCTTTATAGGACCTCCCTTTTTCTGGAAGATTCTACATGGGTTTTTGATATACTTTCATTCCCCAAAGGCAAGGTCCTAGAATAGAGTGTTAGGACCCATTCACCCTAGGTGGGGAATGGGTCCTCCCTTAATAAGAACCCCCTTTTTGAATTTCATTCTCGTGATAATTTAATAATGTTTGTTTCCATATTTTGTGTCGGCTTGAGTTGTTTTGAATTTCGGGGTTAATCTCTTGATTCAGTATAAATAAGGGGTTAATTCACATTGTTTCTCCTAGAAAGTTCAATTGATCATAAGAGACCATTATAAATAATTACAAGAGAATTCTAAAATAATTTCAAGGTAGATTATCAAGGTTTTATTGTAGCAATTCAAGAGAATTTCATTATGTCTAAGGAACAGTACATTCCTACATGTTGTTGAGCTAAGATAGTTGATGTAGCATTGAATATCTACTTGCAAGAATTGTTTCACATTTTATTTGAGATCAATATCTACATTCCTCATGGCCACTACATGTTAGATTCATGATTTACATTCCAAGACATCTTCCAAGGTATCAAAATTACATTATTTCATGTTCATGTTTTAATTTCATTATTTCATCATTTGGTTTAATTACCTGCAAGGGGTTTGACTTAGGAAAACCCCTATTCACTAACAATCAACAATTTTTTCTCCTCTTTAGTGTGTGTTTGTAGATTTACAGGTTGAAGATCAAGTGGAGAAGAAGAGAGAAAACTTGTCAAAGTTGTCAAGTTGCAAGATTGATCTTTATAGTACAAGAACAAAGAATTGAAGCTACAAAATTTATTATAGGTTTTCAGGAGCTGATAACTGGGAATTTGAGAGTGTAGGTATCAAGGAAAATAACCCAAATCTTAGTTTCAGAAACCCTAAAAGGGACCCATTTGCCACTAAAGGTGAATGAGTCATTTTTTCCCTCAAAACAAGATTCTTGCAACAAGGTACACATCAATATTTTAGGGTTTAGATTTATTTTATTTTGCATCTCTCTAAATATGAAAAATAAAAAAAACAAATTAGTCATTGTGCATATCATTTAGATCTCATATATTTTCATTTTAAAATCAAAACAAAATTGCATTTGAACTTAGGTCCTTGCATTCATCTTTTCATTGCATTTTCACACTACATTTCTAAAAGAATTAAAACTGAAACTCACTGCCTCAGACCTAGAACTGAAAGACATTACTGAAAGCTTAAAAATCATTTAAAAATAGTTTTAAAATCCCTAACTAGGACCTATTAACCTTTACTGGTGAATGAGTCCCTGAGTGGGTCAAACCTAAACCTTTTGGCATCTGAAAGGGCATTAAAAATGACTCTGAAATTAATAATAACATCTCAAAAAAACCTAACCAGGACCCATTTTCCCTTACTAGTAAAGGAGTCTTTGTTAGCTAGTGATCTGAATTTTTGAGCTTTTGTTTGTTGTTGTTATTTTCCTATTTTAGTTTCATCAAGTTCATTGCATCTGGCTTAATTTTCTTCATCTAGTGCATTCTCAAAATTCAAAATTTCATTTACAACCTTTCATTTTTAGTTTATTGCATTGTGTGGAATCTAAAAATTTCATTCCATTCTAGGTCCTTTCATTCCTTTAAATTTCACAAATGTTTGTGTTATGCCTTGCATAACCACCCCATCTTTTTCCTTGGTCAAAATGGGTCCCCCTTTGTTATTTTTGTACTTAGTTGTTTTTTTGAAATAAAGTTTGGAGTCTAGTTTTGCCAATACTTTGTTTTTCTTTGGTTTCTCTATCGGAACCAGAACTGGAACAGAATCATGTTCTGAAAGTTCTTTTGAGGCTGGTTTTTGGTTCTATCTCGACAGCCTTTTCTTTGCCTTTGTTTTGGTCTTTAGCGGAAGTGGAGCTGGAGTGGGAATTAAAATGGTTGTTATCAAAATTTGCAAAATCACAATTTATTTCGATCCCGCCTCCACTATCTTTATTTTTGCTTAGTCTTGGTCTTTGTGTTTTGTTTTATTAGGTCGGTCTTTTACTTTACCTTTTGTTTTTACTTTTGTTTTATTTTTAGTTGTCGGACACGGAGCCGGAATGGGAATGGGTTTTGGAAATTTTATAAATTTGAGATTTCGTTTCTATTTTAGTTCCGCCCCCGCCACTTTTTGTCATTGACTTTTTGACTGAAGTCACACTGTTGTGAAGTGTTGGTTCACTCTCAGTTCCAACTTCACCTTTATTGTGCTTTAATGCATTAATGATAGTTTTCAAGTGTAGGTAGAAATTCACATATTTACCTTTATTAAGGGTTAAACCGATCATTATTGTTATTTTTGAAAATCTAAGAGCATGAAAGAGCAGTAACAAAGTTCATTTGAGCGAAAAGATTGAAAGAGCAGAGGATTGTTGTATGCGAATCAATTCAAAAAGTTAGCTCAGGTTTGTTTGCGTTTGAGGTAGGTTTCTTATCTTTGTTGTTCTTAATTTCGTTTACTCTTGTGTGTTTTTTATATATGTTTTCCCGTGCTTTGAATCGTGTTGTTGTTATCGTTTCATTTTAAACGTTCGTCATTCTTGGCATGCTAGTTTGAATGGGTCTTTTATATTGTTGGTCGAGTGTTTTTCTTTGTTTATGTTTGTTTTTATTGTCATTTCTTTCTATTTTTAGGGCACCATCATTTTCACGTCTTAATCATGATTGTGTTGTGTTTGTTTTTTGGTTTGCAATAGATTAGATTAGATTAAGGGTTTTTAATGGCATTTGTTAAATTAGGAATATATAGTGAGGTAGATTAGAGATTTTACAGTGAGTTAGTGTAGATTAGATTTATTGTTTAATTAGGGTTTCGTCATCTGGTAAAATGGCAAGGTTTAAACCCATGCCCTAGTTTTATCGGGTTTGTTAGATTAGGGTTTCGTTGGTCTCTGTAATCACTTTGAATGATTAAAAAAATGATATCCTAAAGTGCAATTGTTGCCCACGGTCATATGAGTGTAGTGTTTCTAAAGCCCCCTTTCGTGTTAAAGCAACCTAGGTTTTAATCATGAAGTTGTTTTGAAAATGAATAAAGTATTTGATGACATCATGATTAACATAGGTGGAGGCGAGATCGAAATAGATTATGGACCTAAGAGTTTTGTTTTACAAAAGTCATCGATTCCATTTCTATCCCATTTCTGATTCCGAGTTCTAAAAGGTTTCTTTGAAGTATATGGTAACATAAGCGGAGGCGGGATCAGAACCGATCTTGAACTTAAGAATTTTGTTTGTGAAAGTTATCGATTCCATTCTTATCCTATTTTCGGCTCCACGTATAATGGGAAATTCCTTCTTCAAAGTAGTGATGACCAAATCGGAGGCAGAGGCAAAATGGAAATAGAATATGAAAAAAAGAAAATTCAAACAAAACCAAATCCATTTTTCATTCTGATCCCAGTTTTGATAACCTCCCCGACTCCAACTCCGAGCCCGTTTTTTATTAGGTGAAGTTTCTATATCGGTTTTTGCTCCGAGTCTGCCAGTACTGTAAAAGAGATTTTTTTGAGATTTTGTCTCGTTCTGACTCTGATGTATGTGTAAGAGGTATGTTTTAAAAGCATGTTTTATGATCATATCTAAAGATCTAATTAGAGGTTTGCTTGCAGAAGAATTGAGAGATGTTAGGAACATTAGGAGAGGCTGCTCGAAGGAATCAACTGGCTAAAAAATCAAAGCCAGCAACAAAAATAAAGAAGGTGAAACCAGAACAGCTGCCTTATACATTGAGGTATGATCATAGGAATCCGGTGGTGAAAGTGAGCAAGGTGGAATCAGACTGGTTAGATGTCACAGATACTAATCTAGGCCAATATAGATTTGAAGAATTACATGAAGAGACCTTTGCAAAATGAGCAAACTTGATAGGGAGAACATAAAGGATTGTTGACTCCGGTCTTGCAAATATCACTATGTTTCCTTTATCAGTCTAGTGTCTGGAGTTGATATTGACAGTAGCTAGTACTTACAATCCTACTACAAGATTATGCATGGATTCACAAAATAATGTGATTATATATCTTGATCCTCAAATGTTCCAAAGTATATTTAATGTTCCCGATCCCAAGAACTTGGTGCAACTAATTGAATTAGAGGCATTGGAGAAATATAGCAAGCATAAAGACTCCAATAAGTCTCACTTAAACAAAAAATGGTTAAGCACAAAGAAGAAATCTTTAAATAAGCTTGTAGACCAGCCAAAGAGGGAAGATTTCAAGAAGGAGATATTTGACTTGATATTAATGTTGTCCAGAGTGTTTGGGAAGAGGGATACCTTCCAATTCAAGGAATGGATGTTTCATTTCATTCAAGTAATCTTTCAGGGTGATTACCAGTTTGATTGGTCAATGTTTGTTTCTGATGCCATACATGATCAACTCACAAGGGTCAGATAGACTAAATCTTTCTTCATGACTTCTTATGTAGTTTATGCTGCAGCCATATTGGGGATTTTCCCAGGATTAAATAGAGTAGGTATAATAGGAGCCTTGGATGGGCAGAAGAAGGTATGGGAACATTATGATCAGTTATCCCTTCAAGTTGCTGAGACTCATTTCAGAAGAGTCAATGATGCATTTTTATATGTGGTCATCAATCAGTTGAGTGGAGATGCAGGATACAGGTTAAGTCAAGAAGCTATGGCTTTTATTGTTGAATGGGGAAGTTGGTATATCCAATACCCCAAATTTACATACTTCAGGTCATTTAGTTTTGAAGGCCATCCACATTTACTTCCAAGATGCTGCAGTAACAAAATGGTGCTTATGGAGTTTTTATATCAAGCCGTTGGAGTTAATGCTAGGTTTGGGATCAAGCACAAGACTGGATGTGATAAATTTCTCATGAAATTGGGTGAATATGGATGTCAACACTTGAAGGGTGCAAAGGTAGTTTGTAATGAGTTGATACAATTGAAATTAAGATTGTATACAGCTCGTAAGTATTTTGATCCAAGGAAGAAAATTTATGCCTTATTACCTTCAGTGTTCACTAGACACTTTAATTTGTTAGAGGACTTTTGGTGTGATCAGTAGGATGAATATGACTTAAGGAAGAAGAACTATGAAAGATTATCGATTGCACTCATGGTAGAGTTGGGTGTTAAAGAAAATATTCCTGACACGTTAGTGGATGATGGAATTGGATTGGATCCCTCATATGAAGCCTTGAACATTGGCACCAAAAGCTTAGATCCAATAGACTGGAATGAGGAAGAAACGATTGATATTAAGAAAATTGGAAGAGCAGTTTCGGATAGAAGTGTGCAATGGTTGATGATGAAAGCTCGAGCTCCTCAAGGACCAATCCTTAAGAATTGTAAAGGATACAAGAGAATTAAAAGAAAGACACCTTCGAAGGAGCCATTAGAATTCTTTCCTCTAGATCTTGAAGAAATAGAACTTGAGGTGCTCGATGAAGAAGAAGAGGCACTAGAGGGAGATGTTCCAATAGGATCTACTATTTCTACACCCACATTGGGTGAGTCATCCACACAAGCCCCACTCACAAGAAAGAAAAGTAAAGAGGTTCAAGAAGGAGCACTTCATGCCATGGTTGAAGTTGCTAAAGGAAAAGAAGTGGAAGAAGAATTTGTAGAAGTTGAGACAGATTTAGAGGAGACTCTGTCAGAAATGGATTTGCAAGAAAAAATGCCTCTAGGGAATGCTATTGAGAAAATTCTGACACAAGAAGAACACTGGAAACTATTTGAAGAGGCTACAAGAGATTCTGATGCAGGGGCTATGGTAGAGAAGCAAAAGGAAATGGATGCTAAGGTGCAAGCTGATGTTCTACTTCAGCAGCAACAATTAAAAGCAAAACAAATTGAAACAAGGGCAGCAACTGATGAAGTAGAGGAGCAAATGAGGCAACGAGAGCATGAGCTCAAGGTGAAAGCAGAAAATGACAAGTTAGAATTGATATAGAAGATCCATCATCTTGAGGAGGAGAAAGCAAGAAACCGAAGGGAAAAGGAAATCCTGGTTGCTAAACTGAAACTTGCAGAGGAAGCTTGACAAAAAGAAGAAGAAGCTAAAGCTCTAAGAAAGGAAAGAGATGCTAAAGAGCTAATAAAGAAATAGCAAGCTGAAGAAGAAAGGGAAAAGGTAGAGAAGCTCAAAGCCTTAGAAATAGAAAGAATAGAAGAGGAAGAATCATAAAAGATAAGGAAAGAAAAAGAGGCCGAAGAGCTAATTAGGAAGCAACAAGAAGAAGAAGCAAAAACTGAAAAGCTTAAAGCTTTGGAGCTAGAATGGTTAGAGAAGGAAAAAATGGAGAAGGATCAGTTGGAAGAAGAGAAATTGAGAAAAGAAGAAGAAGACAAGAAAATGCAAGAACAAAGAGATAGAGAGGAGGCTGAGAAGTTGGTGTAGATGCATGTGCTGCAGGAGCAACAAGAGAAAAGAAGGGTTGATTCTCAACCTGAGGTAAATGTTCAGCTACCCTCTACAATTGTCGCTTCCTTTTCCATGATGATGAATGCTCCCAGTGCTCCTATATGGTTGAAGTTAGACTTGCAAAAGAGAGCTAGAGCACCTCCTCAACCTCTTAATTGGGAGGACATGATGAAGGGAGTTGAACAGGAAAGGCCTAAGAAGAAGGCTAAAATCTTACATTCTACTAGACTCACAGATAAAGGGGAGATAGTTGCTGAATGTGCCATGCCTATGATAGAAAGGGAGGTAGGGGATATGCAGCTAACAGACTATCAATTGAGTACGGTTAATTTGGGAAGACCCACTAGGAATCAACAAATGAATCTAATTGATGTGGTGGCTTCAACAACTAAATCAAGAATGATGAAGGACAAACAAAAGAAACATGAGCTTAAGGTTCAATTGGACTAGTTACTTTCATTCATGAAGAGTGTCTCCTCTCCAAGGTCACAACAAGTTGCGGCTATTGAGACTCCTATTTTGTTAAGCAAAAAGGAGGTTGATGATTTGGTGCAAGTTAGAGGAAAGGCGGAGATGGTAGATTAGTGGATAGATATATTGAACCAAGAGGTAGGAGAGATTTTAGTGAAAGGATTTGAAGCCTACAAGGATACTGAAGGATTGATTAAAGAGATGTATCAATATATTGAGGCATTAGAAAAACAAGAAGAAGAGTATAAGTGGTATGGTGAAAAGTTAGAAAAGATAAATACATTGCCTCAAACAACTCTTCTGGAACAGTCTATACTTGAAGATGATAACAAAGACTTTGTAGAGAAGACTTCTCACATACTCAAGTTTAGGATTGGCTTTTTGAGCAAGCATAAGGATGAGATTCAAGAAGTTGTAAATAATTTGACTGAGCAATTGGAAGAATTAGAAGCAGCTATTGCCATTATTGTAGACATAAATGCATTAACAAAAGAGGGCATGCCTTTTAATCAAATAAAGGAAAAGTGGGATGAAAAATTCTAAGGACTTATACAAAAGGGAGATGATGGCAGAGAGTTGATGTTAGATCGACTTGTAGAGGTGAAAGAAGAGATAAAAGCTGCAGGGAGAGAATTAATAAAGGTGAAAAGTATGAAGGAGTTTGTTGCAGTGAAGTTGGATCGGATTAAATTTGAAGATGACTGGATTGATGGGCTAGAGATGGAGACTCTACAGCAAGTGTTCACCAGTTATGATGAGTTCCTAGTAGATCCAGCTTCGCATGCATGAATCCTTACATGCATGATGTTCTCCTTCTTTGCATGTTGCATGCAAATAGCACTAATAGCTTTTTGAGCGCATGACTTTCTTTTCTCTTCTATCTTCTATTTCTGGTTAAGACTGAAAGTCTAATGTAAGAACTCAAGATGAAATTGATCTGAGTTTCCAAGAGAGTCTAAGTTCCTAAAAATGTGGAAAGCCTAAAATAGAAGTGAAGTTCGAACTTTTTGTATATCTATAAATACCAGATGGGTATCATATTGTAAAGGTTAGCTAATTGAGAACTAGATTGGCTTACCTAATGCTAAGAGATAGAATTTTGTAGAGTTTTTGCAGAGATACATTGTACTTAATCTTTTACAGTTAATAGAATTTACAGGTTAATGCAATATGGAGTTTTTGGCATTGAGTTGTTTTGTTTGATAAGGTTAATAAGTTATGATCTATCTGTATGCAGTGATTGTGCTGAACATAAGAGTTTCTTGAATGATGAAAGTCATTTGAAGGAATCAAATTTAGGGATCATCTTATGAGATTGTCATTGAGTTGAAGTTATTAAAAAGTCTGTTGATCTATAATTTTGATGATGAATGAATGTGTGTTGTTTTGAAATCCTTGAAATATTTGTGAAGAGTAATTGTGAAGTTAATTAAGCACCTAAAATGTATGCAGTGGTATAGATTATGCTACAGACTATATCATCTTATGGTTTTTATGATCTGTTAGGAAACATTCATCATTGAAGCTATATGTCTAGATACTAGATAAATTTGGTTCATACTTACTGGTTTACCCCTTTGTTCTATATTTTTCTTTTATTTAAAACCCATTGATTTATAGGAACTATTTCGATAAAAGAGTCATAGCTTGAATCCTTTGTTACCAACACAATCCCCTTGAATATCACAATTGCCTGAACCAATTGGGTGACATCAGATAGTTGAGAACCAACTACCAGGACCTTGGGAGTTAGGCTACTACATGTTCTCTTTCTTTTTCAGGAGAAATAGAGTAGAAATATTTTGTTTTAATGTGGTTTGTGTCATTTTAACCATCAACAAAAATTGGTGCTAGAAGGAGGGCTTGAAAGGACAAGCTGGCTCACGAAAGATCTTTTTCACTGGAGGGATACGAGAGGGTTCTCAGATCCTCTACTAATCATGAATTATTTGAAGAACTTCAAACCCAAGTGAGACCAAGACCTCATGCTCGTAGTGTAGAAATACCTACATTACCACCACCACTTACTCCACCTAGATTTCCAGCAAATCCACCCATATCACCACCAAATAGGCCTTTTTCACCACCAACTCGGCCTGCATCACCACCACCTACCCAACCAATCCCACCAATGGCTTAGTTTGTGAATAATCCCTCCCCGTTAGGGACGATTCCTGGAGGAATCCATGAATTACCAAAGAACCCAAAGAAGTTTTGCCCAAAATACATGCATGGAGAATCAAGAAGTGCAGAGGAACATATACAGGCATTCAAAGATGCTTGCACATGAGCTCAGGTTGCTCATCAAGATGTGGTATGTTGATTATTTCCTTACTGTTTAGGATATATGGCATATAATTGGTATCTAAATCTGCCCTAAGGATCTATTATGGGTTGGACAGATTTAGAGAATGCTTTTATTAATTAGTTTAGGGTATATGTAGACCTTGCCATATTATATCACCAATTTTCCACCATTAGAAAAGAGCATCATGAACCGTTGCCCTTGTTCAACACTAGGTTCCATAGGATGTATCGTAGGCTACAAGAGCCTTACCTTGTGTCGGAAGCCATGGCCATACAGGCATATTTGAGAGTTATTGATCATTTGATTGGCCTGTTCTTTCAAAAAAATTATCTACCTTTTGAGATTGATTCACTATCTAAGATTTATCATTTGGCTATCAAACTACAACAGTAGATAAATCTGCAACCTGGAGGGTTGGGAGTAGCTCTTTCTCCAATGAATTATCAGGTGCCTAATCCACCATTATACAACACTATCCCCGGGACATCTTATTCCCATTATGGATCTGTATCTAAGTTGCAAGCTCCACCAACTGTGCCTTTCTTTGGCAATAGCATGCACGATTCCACACATCAACCTCAAAGTCAACCACCACAAGGGGGAGGATGAACCCATGTCGATTCCCCATCCATAGTTCAAAATGTGCAGAATGATCAAATTGTTCAGCTTACAAGTGAAGTAGAGACTCTCAAAAAGACTCTCTCTCAGATGCCAAATGACATGGCACAACTTAGGCAAAATCTTCCCAATAATCAAAACTAGAATTACAACAATCAGGGAAATTACTCTAATCAGAACACCAATAGGAACTCCCAGAGTCAGAACTCCTCAAACCAAAATTATCAAAATCAAAATAGAGGATACAATCAAAGGTTCAACAACAACAACAATAATAGGAAGTGGAACATTGGACCTAACAATGGAGGAGTTCCCCATAATTATCAAGCAGGTGAAGAAAGATCAAATAATGCTAATATTGCTGATTTGAATTTTATGACAAATTGGTGTAGGTTGCATGATACAGTAGCCCATTCTGAGGTCAATTTCCCAGAAATGGAGAAGATGGTGAAAATTGCATAGGTTGATGCCCATCTTCAAGCAGGAAATTCCAATCAAGGCAATGGGCCAATCAGCACTGCCATGACTTATGAAACTATTGAAGGAAAGTATCAATTCCCTATGCAAGGGGATAATGAGCCAGAGGAAGATGTCTATATTGCTCAAGCTTTCCAATCTAAGGGTGATCACTTTCTGAGGAACCAGAATAAAGGGCCATTCACTACATCTGCACCCCCTAACAACATGGTTCTGCCAAATCAGAATGCAGATAACAATCCACCCCCACCAAAGGGACCTTCTAATTCTCAGAATAGAGGTAATCAACCTTCTTTTCCTAAGTACCAATCTAAGAATGATTCAGAGTTTGATTTTGTTGCAGAATTGCAAAGGAAGAAGACATCACTGTCTTTCTTTGATACCATGAAGTGGTGCCCAACTCAAAGGGATGTGGTATTAAAAGCTTTGGAAGAAACAAATCACTTGAAAGGGAAAGGTAAAGTGACTCCCGCAAAGGAGACGAATGTAGATATGTATAAAGGTAAGACTAGTACCCCACCTTTCTTGTTAAGTTTGAGAATCTTTGAAAATAATCTACATAATTGCTTATTAGATTTTGGAGCATTAGGGAACGTCATGCCTTTTTTGATTTATAAAAAGTTAGGATTGAGTCTTATTCCAGCCAATAAAAAGGTGATTCAATTGGATAAAATCAAAGTTAATGTTGTAGGTGAGTTGAATAACATGCATGTGCAGGTTGGATTAGACCCAAGGATCCAAACCTATATAGATATTCAAGTTGTTGACATCCCAAAAACATATGGGATGCTTTTAAGTAGAGAGCTAATGAAAATCATAGGAGGGTATCTATCCTTGGACTTCTCGCACATGTGGTTACCATGGAAAGGGGTTGCCACTCAGATAAGAATTGAAAGTGAACCTAGGCTCAAACACATGATTACAGAGTATGATACTCCAAATGAAGTAGCATTCTTTGAGACTGAGATGGGTGTTTATAAGCAAGAGGAAGTCCTTACTTTCTCTATAGTTAGTCCTGAGGATACACTTTCCTTAGACCACACTGATTCGATGATTCACATCAACCAACAAGTTCTAATAAGGAAATTGCAACAAGATAGGCTGGTTTTAGGAACAAAAACTGATTTGAGTAATTTACTGCTTCCTAATTGGTGTAGAATACACTATTATAACCATTTGGAGTTGACATGTCAGTCATGCATCAATATTTTAAGGCATGTAGATCTACCCAAACAAGAATCTCAAGAGGTAACTGAGACTCCCATCAATGAGTTTTCCTTCAAGTTAAGGATGCAACTATTCTTACACGGGCCAGTCTTCCTCTAGAAGAAGTTTCTTTACCAGTAGAATAGACTCAGGTCTTAGCATTTTCGGATCAAAAAGAGGAAGTGGAAGTATCTTAGTTTCATTTCAATACCCCTATTCCAGATGCTTTGCCAATGTCAAAAGAGTTAATAGAGGATGAGTTAGATGCTAACTCAGCCCAAGAAATCATTTAGGAAGTAGTTGTTGAACAAATTAAGGAACTAGGAAAATCGTTAACTGAGCTTCTTGTCAATATGAATTCTGATAAATAGCAAAAGTTTGAGCCACCACATGTCACAAATAAAAAAATCCCTGTAGTTTCTAAAAAGAAAGAGCTCCTAGCTAAAGACTAGTTATGGACTCTTAAATTTGATGGTTCTAAATCTAAAGCAGGAAGTGGAGTAGGAATTGAACTAACTAACCCGAAAGGGAAAACTCATTTTGCTTCTTATAGATTGTAGTTTGGTTGTACTAACAATGTGGCTGAATATGAGGCACTTGCAAGATGACTTATGTTTTCTCATAAGAAGAAGGTAACTGCTCTTACAGTGATGGGAGATTCTGAGGTAATTATGAAATAGGTACGTAGCCAATACACTTGCCATAATAAAAGATTGGCTGCTTATAGGAATAGGGTCTAGAATTTAATAGAAGATTTTGATGCCTTTGGGATTACTCTTATTCCAACGGAAGCAAATCAAATAGCAGATGCTCTTGTTGTTGCAGCAAGTACATTAGAGCCAATGCAAGATTCGGATCTAAAGAGGTTTTCTATGGAGTTGATTTCAATTCCTGCAATTCCTGACAATGTTAGACACTTTCAGGTGTTTAATGATGATCAACATATTTTGGCCTTTTTGAAGAGTTCTGATGTATTTCAAGGATAGATAATTGATGACTCTGATAGGGATCAAGGAGACTAGAATCCAGAAAGTTACAATCCAAAAGGAATAATGGATTTAAAGAGCAATAACATCCCAGAAGGGATGATAGCATTGGAAAGGATATTTGATTAAGATCCATGAGCTTATCAAAGAATGCCTACAAAGAGTGAGGGAGGCAAGTATGAATTCGTTAATTTGACTCACTCAGGGGTAGAAAGGAATGTTCTTATAGGGAAGACTTGTCCTCAGGAAATAAAGGATGAGATAATCAAAGTGTTGAAGCAGAATATTGAAGCAATTGCTTGGAGCTATGATCACTTGAAGACTTTTGATACATCTATCATCACACATACAATTCCTCTTAAGCCAGAAGCCAAGCCATTTCGCCAAAAGCAACGCCCAGTCAATACATTAATCAAGCCTCTGATTCAGAGATAAGTATAGAAGCTTTTGACTGCAAGAATAATTTATCCAGTTAGACACTCTACCTGGGTGGCTAATCTAGTTCCTATGAGGAAGAAGAATGGGGAAATCAGGCTATGTGTGGATTTCAAAAATTTAAACAAAGCCTATAAGAAGGACAACTATCCATTACCTTCCCTTGATGAAGTATTGCAAAAAGTGAATGGATCTCACATGATGTCTTTCTTGGATGGATATTCAAGATACAATCAAGTACTGGTAAGTCATGAGGATAGGATGAAGATTACTTTCACTACAAAGTGGGGCACATTTGCCTACAGGAGGATGCCATTTGGTCTAATCAATGCTGGTGCTACTTTTCAAAGAGCGATGGATGTAGCTTTTAAAGACCTAATAGAAAAGTGTATAATCATCTATGTTGATGATCTAACCATCTTCTCTAAAAGTAGAGAAGATCATGCTACTGATTTAGAGAAAGTACTAAAGAAATGTATCTGTTATGGTGTCTCTCTCAACCCAAAGAAATGTGTATTTGGAGTTTCTGAAGGGAAGCTCTTGGGTCACATTATATCAAAGAAGGGAATTTCCATAGATCCTGATCGAGTAGAAGCCATTTTGAAGTTGACAAGGATAGGAAGCAAGAAGGAAATTAGATCTTTCTTTGGAAGGATTAATTTTGTTAGGAAATTTATAATAGGGTTTGCAGAGATTGTCAAACCACTTAACGAAATAATGAAGAAGGAAGCAAAAATTGAATGGAGTGAAGAGGCTAAATCTGCTTTCATGCAGATTAAACAATCTATATTTGAGGCACCTATTTTAACAAACCCATATTATCTAAAACCCTTTTACATTTATTCTTTTGCTTCTGAACATTCATGTGCAGCTATTTTAACACAGAGAAGAGAAGAGAATGAGGAGAGGCCTATTGCTTTTATGAGCTCTCCATTTAAGAATGTAGAAGTAAGATATTCATCAGTAGAAAAATAGGCTTTTGCATTGGTGCGAGTAGTGAAGAAGTTCAGACACTACATAATCCGAAGTCAAGTGATGGCTATAGTCCCAAATCCAGCTGTAAAGTCCCTCCTAATGCAAAGTGAACTAGGAGAAAGAAGAGGGAAATGGATGGCCATTTTACAAGAATTTGACTTGGAGATTCACCCAATGAAGCTTGTAAGAGGTCAAGGTTTGTCAAAGGCAATGGCTGAAGTGGACAGAAGTATAACTTGCCAACAATACACTATTCAATCATTCACAAAAGATCCCTGGTATACAGACTTAGTCTTTTTCCTCCTCAATAACAAGTGTCCAGAAGGGATGAATGCAACTCAAAGAAGAGCACTAAGGATGAAAAGCGCCCATTATATGCTTAAAGGAGGATCAATCTACAGGAAGAATTTCCAAGGAATCTACTTGCGTTGTTGGATCAGCAAGAAGCTAAACATGCTATAAGTGAATTTCATGGAAGACATGGGATAGGACATGGATCTGCTGATGCGTTGGCTCATCAGATTTTAAGGTCAGGTTACTATTGGCCTTATGTGTTTAGGGATGCGCATCAACATTGCAGGACTTGTCATGTATGTCAAACTTCTGCATCAAGAGAAAGAAATCCTGCGATGCCCCTACAACCGGTTTATGAGGTAAGGCCATTTGCCCAATGGGCACTTGATTTTGTAGGAGTGATTAATCCAAATTCTTCTGCAGGTCACAAATTCATCTTGACTGCGATGGATTATTGCACACGTTGGACGGAGGCTTTGCCTTGCAAGAATAGCACCACAGAGGTGGTTATTAAAGTTTCTGACAGAGAACATCACAACCAGGTTTGGAGTTCCATTTGCTCTGGTATGTGATAATGGCCCTGCTTTTTCTTCTGCTGAATTTATTTCATGGGCTTATGAGCATAAGATTGTGTTAAAATATTCTTCCAATTATTACCCTCAGGGGAATGGAGTGGCTGAGTCCACAAATAAGAATTTATTGGAAGTAATAAAAAGGTTGTTAGAAAGTAACCCTAGGGACTGGCATACCCACTGAGATTTTCCTTATGGGCAGATCGAACCAGAATCAAAGCAGCCCTAGGGAATTCACCTTTAAGTTAGTTTATGGCCAGGATCCAATCTTCCCCATACATTTACAAATACCTATTCTGAAATTTATGCAGGAGTTTTATAATAAGGATGATAGGATTGAGGTTAGACTGCTTAACTTATTGAACATGGAAGAACAAAGAGATGCTGCTTTGCAGCAATTCTCTAAACATCAGGTTGTGTCAAGCGTTGGTTTGACAAAAGAGCCAAAGTGAAAGCCTTTAGAATATCAGACCTTGTGCTATTATGGGATAAGGCTAGAGAAAGGAAGGGAGACCATTAGAAATTTGATAGACTTTGGTTAGGTCCCTACCAAATAGCTGAAATCTTAGGGGAGAATGCTTTTTGTTTGAGTACCTTAACAGGAGAGCCTGTTCCATTACCAGTTAATGGTCAGTTTCTCAAACACTATTTTGGTGCATAGAAAGTCTGGTGTTTTGAAAAGGAATGTACTATATTGTATCATATGTAATTAATTTTTGTTTTTAGTTTTTAGTTTTTAAGTTTTTGTTTTGCTTGTTTTGTTTTCTTTCTTTGTTTTGTTTGTTTGTTTTGTTTTGTCTTGTTTCGTTGGGGATTCTTATTTTGCTCATCTCAAGTTAGGGGGTTGTTATTCAAAGTATACTATTGGTACTAGGAGAGAAATTGGTTTAGGTATTCTCATTATAATCATTGAAAAGGATTTCATTCTAAAACTTATGTTTTATGATCATTCTAGTTTGGGTTGGAAAAGTTATTAAGGATAGAAGATGTAAATGTGAATATCTCATGAATTGTGATCAAAGATCTGTCACCAAATTAGAAAAACATCTGCATGAGTAATTACCTATTTGTTTTAGAATGACTCTACCTTTGTTTCAAGTGAAAAATCAGATTCCAAGACTATCATGAAATCCATTGTAGTACTCAACCCACATTTTAGATTCATTGAATCTGAGTATTGAGAGATGCATAAAAGAGTTTCCATACATAAAAAAAAAAAGAGAAAGAAAGAAAGAAAAGCAAGGTCAATATCAAGTGGGTAACCAAGTATCTCTATTGAGGCTATGGACGCCTGTCTAGCAGTAGAGCAATGCTTTGAGAGGACTAGAGGTATCTCCATCGGGGCTATGGATGCCTATTTGGTAGTGGAGCAATACCCAGGATTTTACTGCACGATAGTTAAAGGACTCAACTTATGTAGCTTGAACCTTAGCTATAGTTGTTCACAAATAGAAAAAGTATTTACAAAGAATGATGCACAATATAAGCACACACTCAGATTCAAAAATAACTAATGAGCACATAACATCGGACATTCAAACTCAAATATCCTATAAATATATGATTTTATTCAAGCTAAGGTGTTTATAAGCCAAGCAGTTTTTGGGTGACTAAAATTTTCTTTGGGTATTTTGAAAATGGGTAAACCATTTTCCCAGCCAAGTCGCCATTTGTTATGCCTTGCATAACCACCCCATCTTTTGCCTTTGTGAAAATGGGCCCCCCTTTGTTATTTTTGTACTTAGTTGTTTTTTTGAAACAAAGTTTGGAGTCTAGTTTTGCCAATACTTTGTTTTTCTTTGGTTTCTCTATTAGAATCAGAACCGGAATAGAATCGGGTTTTGAAAGTTCTTTTGAGGCTGGTTTTTGGTTCTATCTCAATAGTCTTTTCTTTGCCTTTGTTTTGGTCTTTAGCGGAAGCAGAGTCAGAGTGGGAATTAAAATGGTTGTTATCAAAATTTGCAAAATCACAATTTATTCCGATCCTTCCTCCGCTATGTTTACTTTTGCTTAGTCTCGGTCTTTGTGTTTTGTTTTATTTGGTCAGTCTTTTACTTTACCTTTTGTTTTTACTTTTGTTTTGTTTTGTTTTTACTTTTGTTTCTATTTTAGTTTCGCCCCCGCCACTTTTTGTCATTGAATTTTTGACTGAAGTCGCACTATTGTGAAGTGTTGGTTCACTTTCAGTTTCGACTCCACCTTTATTGTGCTTTAATGCATTAATGACAGTTTGCTGGTGTAGGTAGAAATTCACATATTTACCTTTATTAAGGACTAAACCAATCATTATTGTTATTGTTGAAGATCTAAGAGCACGAAAGAGCAGTAGCAGAGTTCATTTGAGCAAAAATATTGAAAGAGCAGAGGATTGTTGTATGCGAATCAATTCAAAAAGTTAGCTTGGGTTTGTTTGCATTTGAGGTAGGTTTCTTATCTTTGTTGTTCTTCGTGTCGTTTACTGCTATGTGTTTTGTATATATGTTTTCCCATGCTTTGAATCATGTTGTTGTTATCCTTTCATTTTAAACGTTCGTGATTCTTGGCATGCTGGTTTGAATGGGTCTTTTATATTGTTGGTCGGGTGTTTTTCTTTCTTTATGTTTGTTTTTATTGTCATTTCTTTCTATTTTTAGGGCACTGTCACTTTCATGTCTTAATTGTGATTGTGTTGTGTTTGTTTACGATTTGCAATAGATTAGATTAGATTAAGGGTTTTTAATGGTGTTTGTTAAATTAGGAATCTATAGTGAGGTAGATTAGAGATTTTACAGTGAGTTAGGGTAGATTAGATTTATTTTTTAATTAGGGTTTCGTCGTCTGGTAAAATGGCAAGGTTTAAACCCATGCCCTAGTTTTATCGGGTTTGTTAGATTAGGGTTTCGTTGGTCTCTGTAATCACTTTAAATGATTAAAAAAATGATATCCTAAAGTGCAATTGTTCCCCACGGTCATATGAGTGTAGTGTTTTTAAATCCCCTTTTCGTGTTAAAGTGACCTAGGTTTTAATCATGAAGTTGTGTTGAAAATGAATAAAGTATTTGATGACATCATGATGAACATAGGCGGAGGTGGGATCAGAATAGATTATGGACCTAAGAGTTTTGTTTTACAAAAGTTATCGATTCCATTTCTATCCCATTTCTGATTCTGAGTTCTAAGAGGTTTCCTTGAAGTATATGATAACATAGGTGGAGGCGGGATTAGAACCGATCCTGAACTTAAGAATTGTGTTTGCGAAAGTTATCAATTTCATTCTCATCCTATTTCTGGCTCCACATATAATGGGAAAGTATTTCTTCAAAGTAACAATGACCAAATCAGAGGCGAAGGTGGAATGGAAATAGAATATGAAAAAAAGAAAATTCGAAGAAAACCAAATCCATTTTTCATTCTGATCCCGGTTTCGATAACCTCCCCGACTCCGACTCTGAGCTTGTTAGTAGGTGAAGTTTCTATATCGGTTTTTGCTCCGAGTCCGCCAGTATTGTAAAAGAGATTGTTTTGAGATTTTATCTGGTTCCGAATCCGATGTATGTGTAAGAGGTATGTTTTAA
This sequence comes from Sequoiadendron giganteum, assembly GCA_007115665.2. NCBI lineage: Eukaryota > Viridiplantae > Streptophyta > Pinopsida > Cupressales > Cupressaceae > Sequoiadendron > Sequoiadendron giganteum. The sequence continues at coordinate 814,810,049 of CM021102.1, forward strand.
AAGCATGTTTTATGATGATATCTAAAGTTCTAATTAGAGGTTTGCTTGCAGAAGAATGGAGAGATGCCAGGAACATCAAAGATGACATGAAAAATAAAGAAGGTGAAACCAAAACAGCTGCCTTATACATTGAGGTATGATCATAGGAATCAGGTGGTGAAAGTGAGCAAGGTGGAATCAGATTTGTCAAATGTCATGGATACTAATCTGGGCCAGTATAGCTTTGAAGAATTGCATGAAGAGACCTTTGTAGAATGAGCAAACTTGACAGGGAGAACACAAAGGATTGTTGACTCCGGTCTTGCACATATCACTGTGTTTCCTTTATCAGTCCAGTGTCTAGAGTTGATATTGACAGTATCCAGTACTTACAATCCTGCTACAAGATTATGCATGGATTCACAAAATAATGTGATTATAGATCTTACTCCGCAAATGTTCCAAAGTATATTTAATGTTTCTGATCCTAAGAACTTGGTGCAGCTAACTGAAGCATAGGCATTGGAGAAATATAGCAAGCATAAAGACTCCAATAAGTCTCACTTAAAAAAAAAATGGTTAAGCACAAAGAAGAAATCTTTAAGTAAGCTTGCAGACCAGCCAAAGAGGGCACATTTCAAGAAGGAGATATCTGAATTGATATTAATGTTGTCCTGAGTGTTTGGGAAGAGGGATACCTTCGACTTCAAGGAATGGATGTTTCATTTCATTCAAGTAATCTTTCAGGGTGATTACCAGTTTGATTGGTCAATGATTGTTTCTAATGCCATACATGATCAGCTCACAAGGGTCAGACAAACTAAATCTTTCTTCATGACTTCTAATGTAGTTTATGCTGCAGCTAGATGGGGGATTTTCCTATGATTAAATAGAGTAGGTATAATAGGAGCCTTGGATGGGTAGAAGAAGGTATGGGAACATTATGATCAGTTATCCCTTCAAGTTGCTGAGACTCATTTCACAAGAGTTAATGATGCATTTTTATATGTGGTCATTAATTAGTTGAGTGGAGATGCAGGATACAAGTTAAGTCAAGAAGCTATGGATTTTATTGTTGAATGGGGAAGTTGGTATATCCAATACCCCAAATTTACATACTTCAGGTTATTTGGTTTTGAAGGCCATCCACATTTACTTGCAAGATGCTGCAGTAACAGAATGGTCCTTATGGAATTTGTATATCAAGCCATTGGAGTTAATGCTAGGTTTGGGATCAAGCACAAGACTGCATGTCATAAATTTCCCATGAAATTGGGTGAATATGGATTTCAACACTTGAAGGGTGCAAAGGTACTTTGTAATGAGTTGATACAATTGAAATTAGGATTGTATACAACTTGTAAGTATTTTGATCCAAGGAAGAAAATTTATGCCTTATTACCTTCAGTGTTCACTAGACACTTTAATTTGTTAGAGGACTTTTGGTGTGATCGGCAGGATGAATATGACTTAGGGAAGAAGAACTATGAAATATTATCAATTGCACTCATCGTAGAGTTGGGTGTTAAGGAAAATATTCCTAACACGTTAGTGGATGATGGAATTGGATTGGATCCCCCATATGAATCCTTGAACATTGGCACCAAAAGCTTAGATCCAATAGACTGGAATGAGGAAGAAACAATTGATATTAAGAAAATTGGAAGAGCAGTTTTGGATAGAAGTGTGCAATGGTTGATGATGAAAGCTCGAGCTCCTCCAGGACCAGTCTTTAAGAAGGGTAAAGGATACAAGAGAATTAAAAGAAAGACACCTTCGAAGGAGCCATTAGAATTCTTTCCTCTAGATGTTGAAGAAATAGAACTTGAGGTGCTCGATGAAGAAGAAGAGGCACTAGAGGGAGATGTTCCAATAGGATCTATTGTTTCTACACCCACATTGGGTGAGTCATCCACACAAGCCCCACTCACAAGAAAGAAAAGGAAAGAGGTTCAAGAAGGAGCACTTCATGCCATGGCTGAAGTTGCTAAAGGAAAAGAAGTGGAAGAAGAATTTGTAGAAGTTGAGACAGATTCAGAGGAGACTCTGTCAAAAATGGATTTGCAAGAAAACATGCCTCTAGGGCATACTCTTGAGTAGATTCTGACACAAGAAGAACAATGGAAACTATTTGAAGAGGCTACAAGAGATTTTGATGCAAGGGTTACGACGGAGAAGCAAAAGGAAATGGATGCTAAGGTGCAAGCTGATGTTCTACTTCAACAACAACAATTAAAAGCAAAAAAAATTGAAACAAGGGTAGCAACTGATGAAGTAGAGGAGAAAATGAGGCAATGAGAGCATGAGCTCAAGGTCAAAGCAGAAAATGACAATTTAGAATTGATACAAAAGATCCATGATCTTGAGGAGGAGAAAGCAGGAAATCGGAGGGAAAAGGAAATCCTAGTTGCTAAACTGAAACTTGCAAAGGAAGCTCAACAAAAAGAAGAAGAAGCTAAAGCTTTAAGAAAGGAAAGAGATGTTGAATGGCTAATAAAGAAATAGCAAGCTAAAGAAGAAAGCGAAAAGCTAGAGAAGATCAAAGCCTTAGAAATAGAAAGAATAGAAGAGGAAGAATCAGAAAAGATAAGCTGAAAAACTTAAAGCTTTGTAGCCAGAATGGTTAGAGAAGAAAAAAATGGAGAAGGAGCAGTTGGGAGAAGAGAAATTGAGAAAAGAAGAAGAAGACAAGAAAATGCAAGAACAAAGAGATAGAGAGGAGGCTGAGAAGTTGATGCAGATGCATGTGCTGCAGGAGCAACAAGAGAAACCAAAGGTTGATTCTCAACCTAAGGTAAATGTTCAGCTACCCTCTACAATTGCCACTTCCTCTTCCATGATGATGAATGCTCCCAGTGCTCCTATATGGTTGAAGTTAGACCTGCAAAAGAGAGCTAGAGCACCTCCTCAACCTCTTAATTGGGAGGACATGATGAAGGGAGTTGAACAGGAAAGGCCTAAGAAGAAGGCTAAAATCTTACATTCTACTAGACTCACAGATAAAGGGGAGATAGTTGCTGAATGTGCCATGCCTATGATAGAAAGGGAGGTAGGGGATATGTAGCTAACGGACTATCAATTGAGTACGGTTAATTTGGGAAGAACCACTAGGAATCAACAAATGAATGTAATTGATGTGGTGGCTTCAACAACTAAATCAAGAATGATGAAGGACAAACAAAAGAAACATGAGCTTAAGGCTCAATTGGACTAGTTACTTTCATTCATGAAGAGTGTCTCCTCTCCAAGGTCACAACAAGTTGCATCTATTGAGACTCCTATTTTGTTAAGCAAAAAGGACGTTAATGATTTGGTGCAGGTTAGAGGAAAGGTGGAGATGGTAGACAAGTGGATAGATATATTGAACCAAGAGGTAGGAGAGATTTTAGTGAAAGGATTTGAAGCCTACAATGATATTGAAGGATTGATTAAAGAGATGTATCAATATATTGAGGCATTAGAAAAACAAGAAGAAGAGTATAAGGGGTATGGTGAAAAGTTAGAAAAGATAAATACATTGCCTCTAACAACTTCTAGAACAGTCTATACTTGAAGATGATAAGAAAGACTTTGTAGAGAAGACTTCTCGCATACTCAAGTTTACGACTGGCTTTTTGAGCAAGCATAAGGATGAGATTCAGGAAGTTGTAAATAATTCAACTGAGCGATTGGAAGAATTAGAAGCAACTATTGCCATTATTGTAGATATAAATGCATTTACAAAAGAGGGCATGCCTTTTAATCAAATAAAGGAAAAGTGGGATGAAAGATTCCAAGGACTTATGCAAAAGGGAGATGATGGTAGAGAGTTGATGGTAGATCGACTTGTAGAGGTCAAAGAGGAGATAAAAGCTACAGGGAGAGAATTAATAAAGGTGAAAAGTATGAAGGAGTTTGCTGCAGTTGAGCTGGATTGGATTAAATTTCAAGATGACTGGATTGATGGGCCAGAGATGGAGACTCTACAGGAAGTGTTCATCAGTTACAATGAGTTCCTAGCAGATCCAGCTTCACATGCATGAATCCTTACATGCATGATGTTCTCCTTCTTTGCATGTTGCATGCATATAGCACTAATAGCTTTTTGAGCGCATGACTTTCTTTTCTCTTCTATCTTCTATTTTTGGTTAAGACTTAAAGTCTAATGTAAGAACTCAAGATCAAATTGATCTGAGTTTCCAAGAGATTCTAAGTTCCTAAAAAGGTGGAAAGCCTAAAATAGAAGTGAAGTTCGAACTTTTTGTATATGTATAAATACCAGATGGGTATCATATTGTAAAGGTTAGCTAATTGAGAACTAGATTGGCTTACCTAATGCTAAGAGATAGAATTTTGTAAAGTTTTTGCAGAGATACATTGTACTTAATCTTTTACAGTTAATAGAATTTACAGGTTAATGCAATATGGAGTTTTTTGCATTGAGTTGTTTTGTTTGATAAGGTTAATAAGTTATGATCTATCTGTATGCAGTGATTGTGCTAAACATAGGAGTTTCTTGAATGATGAAAGTTATTTGAAGGAATCAGATTTAAGGATCATCTTATTAGATTGTCGTTGAGTTGAAGTTATTAAAAAGTCTGTTGATCTATAATTTTGATGATGAATGAATGTGTGTTGTTTTGAAATCCTTGAAATATTTGTGAAGAGTAATTGTGAAGTTAATTAAGCACCTAAAATCTATGCAGTGGTATAGATTATGCTATAGACTATATCATCTTATGGTTTTTATGATCTGTTAGGAAACATTCATTATTGAAGGTATATGTCCAAATACTAGATAAATTCGGTTCATACTTACTGGTTTACCCCTTTGTTTTATGTTTTTCTTTTATTTAAAACCCATTGATTTACAGGAACTATTTCGATAAAAGAGTCATAGCTTGAATCGTTTGTTACCAGCACAGGCCCCTTGAATATTAAATTTGCATGAACCAATTGAGTGACATCAGACAGTTGAGAACCAACTACCAGGACCTTGGGAGTTAGGCTACTACATGTGGTCTTTCTTTTTCAGGAGAAATAGAGTAGAAATATTCTATTTTAGTGTTGTTTGTGTCATTTTAACCATCAATAGTTTGTATCCATCTTTTCCAAATTTGAAAAGATTTTTTTTATCAATAAGCATGCTAGTCATTCATTCAATACATTTCCTAGATATGAGAGTCTCTTAGTGTAATAGAATGAAAGTGTTGACCCTTTCCTTCAACCTATACCCCATATTATCTCTCCTATTTGTGGGGATGATGTGATAGAAGAAGATGAAAGTGTAGAAAATCATGATAACCATAGTTTCTCTTCTCCTAATACCTCTCCTATATGTGAAAAGTGTATTTTAATGTTAGAAGATGCACTGATTGATAATAATTAAAATGTTGAAAGCAACTCTTGTATAAACTCTCCTACATTGGAAGATATTATTGCACAAGAGAATGAGATTATAAACACATTTCTAAACATCACCTTACCTAGTTTACATTCACCTCTTGCTTGTAGTAAAATTTTAGTGAAAGAGGATAGAATTGCAAGAAATCATAACAATCATATTGAAAGCAAGGATGATAGGTTGGTGTTAGATGATCAAAACTTTAAGATCTATGACAAATCTCTTTATGTTTCTTCACCTACCTATCCTATTTTGGAAGAAATTATGGGACAAAGAAATGAAATCATGGAAATCTTGACAATCATATTTGTTCTTCTCCTAGTATCATTCATGAGAATCTTAGTTGTCCCTCATCCCCTAGGGAAATCCTTATTGAACAATAAGATCTAACCATTGATCATTTCCCTATTGGTGATGAAGTCATTTTAGAAGAACCAACCTATGAGTGTCATGAAAATTTAGTTTGTAGCTCTCCTTAAAAGTCTCGTACTATGGAAATTATCATGGTGGAATAAAATGAGAACATTGACTCACGTCTTTAAAACAATAGTGATTCCTTAGCTGAATATAATGAAGTGAAATTAGACTTCCCTTCACTAATAGATCATGAAAATGAGGATAAGTCTTCTAAGGTTATGAATATTAGATATCTCTTGAAGTAGTGTCCGGAGCCTAAAGTTATCATTTATCCATCTTCTCAAAAACCAAAAGTTCAAAATAATCTCGTGCATATCTTGGAACCAATTGAAAGGAAACTTGATAATTTTTCATAGAAACTGAGTTATTGTCCTTTGATAGAAATAAAATTAACAAACAATCCTTTAATTAATGTTAACACTCTTACAAATGATTCTTCTAAGATGACTTTAACATTAGTGAAGCCTGAACTAATAGACACTAGTGGTCTTGATTACTATCCTTTGAAAGAAAAGAATGAAATAGAGAAATCCTCGCTTAACATTAATGTCATCATGCAAAACACTTACGATTCAAATTCAATAGATTTTACACTCTCCTGTAAAGGTGTGTAAAAAATATTGCAATATAAAGAGTCTTGTGCAAGTATGACATGTTGTACTAAGCAAGAGATATCTTCATCACAAAACAAAGGAACATCTTGTACTTTTGATCAAGAGTATCTCATCGAGACTTCTCCAAGATTTTTTGATATCTCTCCCTCTGTGAAATAAATTTTATTACCAAAGTTTATTTTGTGCATGTCATAGAGTTCATGGTCATTCTACTAATGAATGTAAGGCCTTGAGTCACAATATTCAACATCTTAAGGATTGTGGTGCTCTTCCTTTTGTTGCAGCACCTAGTTCCTCTAATTGATAATGATTTTGCATTGATCACCCTTGTCGCACACTTAGTGGGGGAAAGGGCCTAGTTCTCGTGGTACTTTTCACAAAAGTGGGACTGTGCTAAAGGTGGACACGTTATGGTAATCTTTATCTTTGTCCTTATATGTCACTTGTTGATTGTCTATTTTGGCTAGTTGAATTCCTTCCATGTATATATAAGAGTGAGCTTGGGATGTGACCGACATGCTTTAAGTTGAATTGCATGTGACATACTGAGTTATCTTTAATATTGTATTTGTGGGGGCAACCCCTCCTTCCTTTTTCATGATGTAGTTTTATTTCAAAAACATATTACTTGGCATAGGGTTTTCTAAGGAAATCTCTCATGTCTAAGGAACAAAATTGGATACTTTAAAGAAATTTCTCACACTAATGGTGTAGAAACCAATTTAAAGTGGGGGCATACATCAATGACATATTTTCACAAAATTTCACGGCGTGAATTTTTTTTCTTGTGACATGTCCTTTTCTTGGTGGTGTCATTGGGTTTGATGTCCTCCAAGAGTGTACCATCCCACTTCATGGCATGATGTAAATGAGGCATCCCATGAGTGAAAATTTGACACCCTTTACTTGTCCTCTCTTAGAGACATTGGGTACAATGCTCCCTAAGAAGAAGACCTTAAATGAACAAAGAAAAATCGCTTTTAACAAAATTTTACATGACATTATAAAATATTTTACAAAATAATTACTTTGTGGTACCTTATCAAAGTTTTCAAGAGGATAAGTTCAGTATGGCATGAGAGGCTAATATGATTCTCTCATTTTCCACCTCATTGGGATAACTCACCTAGTGGACAGACTGATATTCCACTACCCTAAAGTGAGCATACACATATTTGGGACAACTCACCTAGTGGACATACTGAGGTTCCATTACCCCAAAGTGAGAAGTGCATGTTATGGAAAAAAATGCCCATTCCACATCATGTTGTAATGGTTGTGCTTGATCCTTTATTTTCCATTATTTTTATTGGCCTTTAATAGGGTATGATCATGTATCTTTGTTATTGATGCATACCTAAGGTGTATTGAATATCTACTTTAGTGTGAGTTTGACATGGGGTCATCCTCTCACTAAAGTGGGTGCAAAATGTAGTGATGGAAAAAGTATCCCTTTTCCCTCAATTGATTTAGAATATTTCCATTGAATTAACCTAATTATGCCTAGGTTTAATGTTGTAATGTGTTTTAACACATTCACATTGATCTTGGGCCTCTTTTTAATAAAATTTAATTATTTTGTACCCTCTTTTAAGTGATATAAAATGTTGTAGCACACTTTCACATTTATCTAGGGCCCTCTTAATTAATTGGGGTCAATTAGAGTTAATTAGCCCCATTAATTCAAATTTAAGCCTTATTTGTGACACCTCCCAAGGATCTATCCCAGAATCCATAATTCAAATTACATAACATTTAATTGGGAAAATTTGAGGTCCTAGAATTTGGTGCTAGGACCCCATTTTCACTAGGTGGTGAGTGGGTCCTCCCTTTATAGGACACCCTATTTCTAGTAGATTCTACATGGGTTTTTAATGTACTTTGGTTCCCCAAAGGAAAGGTCCTAGAAAAAATGCCAAGACCCATTCGCCCTAGGTGGTGAATGGGTCCTCCCTTAATGAGGACCCCCTTTTTGAATTTTATTCTATGGGATTTAATAATGTTTATTTCTATTAGCTTGAATTGTTTGAATTTCAAGGTTAATCACATGATTTCGTATAAATATAGGATTAATTCATATTGTTTATCTTAGCAATTTCAAGTGATCATAAGAGAGCATTATAGAGCATTACAAGAAAATTTCAAAGTAATTTCATGTTATATTATTAAGGCTTTTATTGTAACATTTTAAGAGCATTTCATCATGTCTAAGGCATAGTGCATTCTTGCATGTTGAGTTAAGATAGTTGATGTAGCATTGGTTCACATCTTATTTAAGATCAAGATCTACATTCCTCATGGCCACTACATGTTACATTGTTGATTTACATTTGAATACATCTTCCAAGGTATCAAAATTATTGTTGGAAAAACAAGGATAAACGACTGAGAGGAGGGAGGGGGGTGAATCAGTTGTCATAAAATTTAAAACTTATTTAACCTTATTAACCTTTAATCTCATATCTGATAAATAAAAGTTAAATAATGAATCAACAACACATCAAAAACATATGACACCAATATTTTTGCATGGAAACCCTACTAGGGGAAAAACCACGGCAGAGGTTAATCCACAAGTTATACCTTGTTAAAAGTATAAGGAAAAGGAATAAGGAATGAACATGCATTTAGGCACACTACCTAGAGATCACTACTCAAAGAAGACACATTGTCCTACATAAAACATTCATATTAAATCCATCTAAAGAGATTGAACTGAAAAATTAGCTTCTTCAAAATCCTGATGACAGTTCTGGTTAGGAACAAAAACACTTCTTCACACTTCTCTCAAACTTCTTCACACTCTGCTCTGTAATGGAATGACTTGATCTCTATTTTCACATAACACTCACAAAATTTGCATTACAGTTCACACATACATCAAAATGAAGAAAAAATTGATCTTATATATTTGCTTCATGGAATTACATCAACAACTTTTTTGGCCAAAAATAAAAGAATAAATGAATACAAACTATCAGTCCAATTCATGAAAAAATATCAATGCTAACCAACCAAGTCATTCACAACATAATGAAGACCTAAAACAACATCCTCAAACATGCCAATACTTAAAAAATTAATCCACGAGGATCCATAGCATGCTACAACCACCATGTTGGCCAAGAACATGAAAATCCAAGCATGCAAAGGAAAAATCGTTGATCACAAGCACACCGATCAATGTGGACGTGCAAAAAGGATAGAGAACAATCTAGAAACATCAATGAACATCATATGAGCATACACAACAACTCAAATTACTAGAATTACATTCTCTTCTTGCATAAACACCAGCTATACTAACATAATAGTTGTAGGAGCACATAAACTCACAACTTGCTCAAATCTTTATGCGCACCACTCAAACTTTCGAAGAATAAAATAGATAGGATCAACAAAAAACCCTTGAAAGCTCAACTTATGAATACCAACATACTGAACTTCACAGCTTCAGAAACAACCTTGAACATATAATTTTCTCAATATCCTCAACATATACAGCCTTCCAAGATATCAATGCTAATAGTGTTGACATCAATAACGACCACATATCAGCAATACAACCATGAGATCCAAAAATTATATCATTTCATGTTCATGCTTCAATTTCATTATTTAATCATTTGGCTTAATTACCTACAAGAGGTTTAACTTAAGCAAATCCCTATTCACTAAAAATCAACAATTTTTTCTCCTCTTGAGTGTGTGTTTTCAGATTTACAAGTTGAAGATCACGTGGAGAAGAAGTTTAGATCAAATTTGTCAAAGCTACCAAGTTGCGTGATTGATCTTTATAATGCAAGAATAAAGAATTGAAGTTATAGAATTTATTACAGGTTTTTGAGTGCTAACAAATGGGAATCTAATAGTGCAGACATCAAGAAAAATAACCTAGATCTCAATTTCAGAAAACCTAACAGGGATCCATTCACCACTAAATGAGAATGAGTCCTTTGTGCCCTAAAAATAGGCTTCTTGCAGCAAGGTACACATAATTTTAAGCTCTAAAACCTCACCTAATATTTTCTATAACTATTAGGGTTACTTTATAGTTGTTATTTACATTTTTTGGCTCAAATAATTGTATATTTAATAGTATTAAAAATTAGTGGTTCATTATCTTGATTGACTAATTTTTATGAACCCTATATTTTTACATGAAACAATATCTATATTCCCTTGAAGTTTCAAGTGTTGAGTTGTTATACAAGGTTTTCTGATGTGTTAGATGTTTGTGCTAGTTTATATGTTTGTTACACAAAATGAGGGTGTTCTTAAGTCTTAGGTGGTTGCACCATTTGTGCAAAATATTCTGATGGTTTTGTAGTATTTTGAGATGTTATATGAATAGTGTAGAATGTTTTTGTGTTCTCACCAAGGTGGTTCTAAACCTTGAGAGGAGTGTTTGGTGTCACTTATTAGTGTTAGTGCAGGTTTGGCTAGCTTAGCATGCTAGCGCTAATTGCAGAGGATAATTTTTGATTGAGGAAGTGTTGAGAAGAATATTTATATACATTCGGGTCCTAATTAATTAATGGAATGGTTTGGTTTGACTTCTTTATATTATGGAAGTGCTTGGTGCCAACCTCTTTATTTTGGAGTTACATAGTAGAGGTGTATATGTTTCTTTAAGGCCAACCTAATTGAGATTATTTTAGGCTATGAAGGCTGGAAATACAAGGTGAATTGTTGTATGGATAGGGTGTGAAGTGTGTGAAGTTAAATATGCAAAAGTGATCAAGTGTGATTATCAATGCTTATGAATTCCTAATTCACTAAGCAAAAGGAGTCTAAATTTAAATTTGTTTGATGTGTTGTTTGCGGTTTAGTAAAACTATACCTTCAGTATATGATAGATACATTATTAGTAGGTCAAATTGGAAATTTCCATCCATTCTTTCTTCTTTATTTTGGACATTGATTCATTTGGAAATGAGCCACTGATAGTGATCATTTCTTTATCTTTCTAGGAATTTATCCCTTGGTACTGAGCCTTATTGTATTTGGTGTTGCAATTCATATATTAGTGAGCTAATATTCATCATGATTTTTCCCTTCTTGGGTTTTCCATGTAATTCTAGTATTCTTATGTGTTTAATGTGTTTTCATTACTACTTTGCATGTTTACATTCTATTAATGCATGTTAATGGTTTAATGGTGGATAAGGGCTTAAGAACTAATGTAGATGTTAATGTTAATGAGTTTTTTTGATATTTTAAAAGTATACATTCGATTTCAACCACCGCTCTTAGTTTTCTTGTTCATTTTAACAATTGGTATCAGAGTTCTAGTTCCTAGGAAGAAGCTTAACCTCTTGAGGTAGATCCAAATGATGCAAAAGAAAGGTCTCAAAGATCCCTTATTTGATGGAACAAGTGATACCTACTAGAAACCTAGGATGGAGTCTTTCTTAGTCTCCCTTGGATTTATTGTTTGGTAGTTTGTTGAAAGAGATTACACTATTCCTATAAATGGACCATCAATTGATGATGAGATCAAGGAATAGGAGAACTATGGAAAATAAAGGAATGAAATTTTGAGTGATCTTATTGATTGATAACTTATAAAGGTTATAAGCTACAAGTTTTATAAAGATGTCTAGAATTTTTTTGAAGGAATATATGAAGGAGATGAAAAGGTCAAACAAGTAAACATGAAAACCTACAAAGCCAGATTCGAAACCCTCAGGATGTTTGAAGATTAAGATATATTTTCCTACATTCTTATAGTTGTTGAAGTTTTCAATGCTATCAATGGTCTTGTTGAAAATCAAGATGAAAGTGAAGGACCATGAAAAAGGTATTAAGAACTCTAAATAAATCTTATAATCATATAGTTTATACTATTGAGGAATATCAAAACTTGGATCATTATTCTAGAGATCAGATGTTTGGCTCTTTAACTTCTTTTGAAATGAGAGAATTTGGTCAAGATAATACATACAAAGAAACTACTTTAAAGTATGTAGAGTGGAAAAGGATGATGGATCATATTGAGAGGATCTTGATGAGGTGGAAGTAAATTTTGTGAGAAGATTGAAAATGGGTACTATAAATTACAGAGGTCAACTAAATTTCAAATGTTTCAATTATGGAAAAGTATTCCATTATGCATCTAACTATCCAATAAAAGATACTAATGAAAAAAAGAAGGATCAAAAGGGTAAATTTTTCAAGAAGAATTATTATGTTGAAAAGGACACTGGTGTATCTGATTATGAAGAAACAAATTGGGTAAGTGCACCAATCTGTGACACAATTTTGGCTCTTAAGATGCCACATTTTTTTTTCTGAAATCAGAAAAATCTGATTTGCATAAGAAAATGAAGATAGTTACCCTCAAAATTTCAAGATGCGGCAAGAAAAAAAGTTGAAGTTCTCTGAGTCTAGTTTCTAAGATACCATTTGTTTTTGAAATTAATGAATATTAAGGGTCTCAAAAATGTGGGGGGAAGAGCAGGTCCTGTTTTTATTAAAAAAATTAGCATAGCGCCTGAGGGCTCCCCCCTTTTTGATTAACTTTTTTTTAGAATTTTAAAAATCCCAATGGTGAGAAATTAGATAACACCATTTAGTTTATCCTCCTTCTCTCGGATAATTTTTTTAATGAATATATAATATTTAATGAATTTTCAAAGTGGACACATCCTAAAAAGATGAAATTTGAGTGTGCTTCCCCCCAATTTTTTCGCAAACTAATCAAAAATTGACTTTTTTTTCATCATGTGTAGAATAGAGTCTACTTTCAAAAAATGTAATTTTTTTCACATTCTAATGAATGTGTAAAAATCTATCCTAAACCTAGCACATGTTGGTTTTTGACCAAAAATGAAGGCATCTACAATAGAAGCCATGGATCAAAACCTTAACTAAATCAAAATGAATTTTTTTTTAGATATTTAGATAGCTAAGAGGGAGGTTAACGCTATCACGGTTTTTTTATAAACTTGCATTGAAAGATGTGCAAATGAGATAGGGAGCACAAACAAAAATATGAGAAAATTTGGCAAATCCTATTAATTAACACGTCCAAAGTAGGCCATTTCTCGCCAAATGACTCATCACATTTGGCATGCACCAAATTAGATGGGTCATTTTGCAAGCGCCAAATAGCTGGCTTTGCACAGAACTAGAATTTCCCGTCTTTGGTGAACAACTTTGATAATTATTAGAGTGCACAGTTTATGATCGTAGATGGATAGTCAAGGTTTTACCTTTCATACATTATCTAACTCATTACTATTACTGAATAACTCTTTATCCCTCTAAATTCTCTATCTCTCAGATCTCACTCCCTCCTGCATGACCTAGACCACTCTCTCAGTCCAATCCCCTCTCTCAGGTCTCTTTCCCTCCCACATAGGTACCTAGATATATCAATCTCACTCCAACCTCCTTTCTCACTCTCCCTCTTTGGTATTTTGATCTCTCTCACTCCATCTCCCTCTCTTAGGTTGTTATCTTTCTCTCTTTGTCTCTCTCTCAAGTCTCTCCCTCCTGCCCCCTCTCCCTCTCTTAGGTCTATCACTCACTCACTCCCTATATCTCTCTCCCATTCCCTCTCTCGCACTCACTCTATCTCTAGCCCTCTCTCATTCTCTCTTGGGTATCTCCATCCTCCTCTCTCTCTCCCTCTCAGACACACACACTCCCATTCTTTTTCCCACTCCCTCTCTCTCACTCTCTCCCAGTTTGTCTCCCTCCCACCCCCTCTCTCTCTCTCTCAAGTATCTTCATCATACCCCCTCTCCCTCTCTCTCTCTTTGTCTTGAGTCTCCCCCTCCTACCCCCTCTCTCTCTCATAGTCACTCCCTCTATCTCTCTTCCACTCCCTCCCTATCTCACTCCCTCTATCTATTTCCGTCTACCTCTCCATCCCACCACCTCTTTCTCTCTCTCAAGTCCCTCTCTCTCTCCCACTCTCTCCCTCTCTCTCTCTCAAGTCTCTCCCTCCCACCCACCCTCCCTCTTTATCTCTCAAGTCTCTCCCTTCTATCCCCTCTCCCTCTTTCAGGTGTCTCTTTGTCTCTCCCACCCCCTCCCACCCCCTCCCACCCCCTCCCACTCTCTCTCTCTCCCTCTATCTCATGTATCTCTCCCAACCCCCTCCATCTCTCTCAAATCCCTCTATCTAGAGCACTCCTTCTCCCTCCCACCCCCTCTCCATCTCTCAAGTCTCTCTCTCTCTCACTGCTTGTATCTATCCCACCCCTCTATCTTCCACTCCCTCTCTCTCCTACTCTCTTAGGTATCTCCTTCCCACCCCCTCTCCCACTTTGTCTCCCTCTCCTCTCTTGGGTGTCTCCCTCCCAACCTCTCTCCCTCTACCATTCTATTAGGTTTCTCCCTCCCACCCAATCTCCCTCCCTCTCTCACTCTCTCTCTCTCTCCATATCTATGTCTCTCCCTCTCTCTCTCCCACTCCCTCTCTCTCTCACTCACTCTATCTCTCTCCAAATTTGTCTCTCTCCCTCTCTCTCTCCCTATCTCTCAAATATCTCCCTCCCACCCTCTCCCACTCTCTCTCTCCCTCGATCTCATGTATCCCCCCCACCCATCCATCTCTCTTGAATCCCTCTATCCTGAGTACTCCGTCTCCCCCGAGTACTCCCTCCCACCCCCTCTCCATCTCTCATGTCTCTCTCTCTCTCTCACTCCTTGTATCTCTCCCATCCCTCTATCTCTCACTCCCTATCTCTCCTACTCTCTTAGGTATCTCCTTTTCACCCCCTCTCCTTCTCTATTGGGTTTCTCCCTCCCACCCTCTCTCCCTCTCCCTCTCCCCCTCCCTCTCCCTTTCACTCACTCTATCTGTCTCCAACTTTTTATTTCTCCCTCCCTCTCTCACTCCCTCTATCTCTCTCCCACTTTGTCTCTCTCCCTCTCTCTCACTCCCTCTATCTCTCTCCCACTTTTTCTCTCTCCCTCTCTCTTAGGTCTCTCCTTCCCACCCTATCTCCCTCTTTCTCTCTCTCAAGTATCTCTATCCTACCCCATGTTTCTCTCTCTCTTTGTCAAGTCTCCCCCTCCTACACCCTCTCCCTCTCACAGTGACTCCCTCTATCTCTCTTCCACTCCCTCCCTCTCTCACTCCCTCTCTCTCTCCATGTTCCTATCCCTCTCTCTCAACTATGTCCCTCCCACCACCTCTCACTCTCTCTCTCTCAAGTAGAGGGTTTAGGGATTAAGGGTTGAGGGTTGAGGGATTAAGAGGGTATGCAGGTTGAGGGATTAGGGTTTAAGGGTTAAGGGTTGAGGGTTGAGGGATTAAGAGGGTATAGGGTTTGAGGGATTATGGTTTAAGTGTTAAGGATTGAGGGTTGAGGGATTAAGAGGGTATAGGGGTTGAGGGATTACATTTTAAGGGTTGAGGGTTGAGGGATTAAGAGGGTATAGGGGTTGAGGGATTAGGGTTTAAGGGTTGAGGGTTGAGGGATTAAGAGGGTATGGGAGTTGATGGATTAGTGTTTAAGGGTTAAGGGTTGAGGGGTTAATGGATTAAGAGGGTATAGGGGATGAGGGATTAGGGTTTAAGTGTTAAGGGTTGAAAGGGTATAGGGTTGAGGGGTTAGGGTTTAAGGGTTGAGGGTTAAGGGTTGAGGGATTAAGATTATAGATTGGCTAACTAATTAGGGATTAAGGGTTGAGGGTTAATGGTTGAGGGATTAGGGTTTAAGGGTTGCAGGTTGATGGGTTGAGGGTTGATGGATTAAGAGGATATGGGGGTTGATGAATTAGGATTTAACAGTTAGGGGTTGAGGGATTATGAGGGTATAAGGGTTGAGGGATTAGGATTTAAGGGTTAAGGGTTGAGGGTTGACATGGTATAGGGGTTGAGGGATTAGGGTTTAAGGGTTGAGGGTTAAGGGTTAAGGGTTGAGGGATTAAGAGGGTAGAGGGGTTGAGGGATTAGGGTTTAAGGGTTGAGGGTTGAGAAGGATTTATAGGGTTGAGGGATTAGGGTTTAAGGGTTGAGGGATTAAGAGGGTATAGGGGTTGAGGGATTAGGGTTTAAGGGTTTAGGGCTAAGGTTTAGGAGGGATTAATATTGTGGACGGGTTGAGGGATTAGGGTTCAAGGGTTAAGAGGATTGATAGGGTATAGGGGTTGAGGGAGGGTTTAAGGGTTTAAGGGTTGAGGGTTGAGGGTTAAGAGGTATGAGGGGTATGGGGGTTGGATTAGGGTTTAAGGGTTAAGGGTTGAGGGTTGAGAGATTAAGAGAGTATAAGAGTTGAGGTATTAGGGTTTAAGGGTTGAGGGTTGAGGGTTGATGGTTGAGGGTTGAGGGTTGAGGTATTAAGAGGGTATAGGGGCTGAGGGATAAGGGTTTAAGGGTTAAGGGTTAAGGGTTGAGGGATTAAGATTGTAGAGGGGTTGAGGGATTAGAGTTTAAGGGTTGAGGTATTAAGAGGGTATGGGGGTTGATGGATTAGGGTTTAAGGGTTAATGGTATAGGGTTCACAGTTTAAGGGTCCCACTCCCTCTCTCTCCCACTCCCTCTCTTAGGTCTTCCCCCCCACCATATAACTAAATAAATTCTTTCCCTCTCAAGTCTTTATCTCTTGGGTCTCACTCCCTCCCATGCTACCTACACTAATCAATGTCACTCTAATGCCCTCTCTCACAATCCCTCTTTGTTATGCCTCACTTACCTCCCACCCTACTTTCTTAGGTCTCTCCTTTCGACCCCCTGTCCCCTGCTTTAAGTCCCTCTCTATCAGGCCTCACTTACCTCCCACCTTAATTTCTTAGGTCTCTCCTTCCAACCCCCTCTCTCCCACTTTGACTCCCTCTCCTTCTCTTAGGTGTCTCCCTCCCACCCTCTCTCCCTCTCTCTCTCTTAGGTTTCTCCCTCCTATGCCCTCTCCCTCCCCTTCTCTCTCTCTCAAGTCTCTCCCTCCTACCCCCCCTCTCTCTCTCCCACTCCCTCCTTCTCTCTCACTCCATCCATCTCTCTCCCACCCCCTCTCTCAGGTCTTCCCCCCACCATATAACTGAATAAATTCTTTCCCTCTCAAGTTTGTCTCTCTTGGGTCTCACTCCCTCCCATACTACCTACAATAATCAGTTTCAATCCAATGCCCTCTCTCACAATCCCTCTTTGTCAGGCCTCACTTACTTCCCACCTCCTCTCCTTCTCTCAAGTGTCTCCCTCCCACCCTCTTTCCCTCTCTCTCTCTCTTAGGTTTCTCCCTCCCATGCCCTCTCCCCCCTCTCTCTCTCTCAAGTCTCTCCCTCCCCCCTCTCTCTCTCTCTCTCTCTCTCTCTCTCTCCCCCACTCCCTCCCAAACCCTCTATCACTCTCCCACTCCCTCTCTCAGTTCTTCCCCCCTCTTAGAACCCAAAATTTCCATTAAAAAAACTAAGGGGTTTTACTCATTTAAACTCATTATTTTCCTACCTTTTCATAATAATTGATTTTACCCCCATCCATAATGTTAAAATACCTTTTACCACCATCATTTACCCTTCATAGCCATCACTTCTTTACAACAGCCTTTTGCAAAGTGGCTCATGGTATGGCAATTACGGTGGCAGTTAATGAAAGTCATGATAATTGTTACTGCTAAACTGTAGACAATCCTCAAATAGAACGCGGTGGTGTGGTAAACAGTCAACCGGTTTAGTGTAAGCAGCGACACAATAGTCAAGGCAACCACCACGATACTGCCAATAGTCAGAATAGTGACCATGGTGGCACGGTGAACAAAGACAACTGGCGAGGTGGTTGTCAATGAATGGTCACCATGGTACCACCACTGATCATAATGGAGACCACGGTAGCGTGGTGGACATCGGGATAATAATGAGGCTGACGGTCGCGGTGGATTTTTGCGATATCGCTAGCGGCCATCACAGTGATTGTGATGGCATGGTGGATGGTGAAGGGAACAATAATTGTTACCATTATACCACTAGAAGTCGGATCAGATATTGTGGTAGCATCATGGACGTGGGGATAATGGTGAGGCTGACGGTCATAGTGGATTATCACGGTACTACTGGCAATCATCATAGTGACTGTGGTGGTGTGGTGGATGGCGAAGGGAACAACAATTGTTACCGTTGTATTGTTGGTAGTCAGATCAAAAACCATGGTAGCATGGTGGATGTGGGGATAATGGCGAGGCTGACAGTCACGGTGGATTACCGCAGTACCGCTGACGATCATCATAGTGACTGCGGTGGCACGGTGGATGGCAAAGGGAACAATAATTGTTATTGTTGTACCACTGGTAGTTGGATCAAAGACCATGGTAAGGTGGTTAACGGTGAAATATGCAGTCAAATTCAAACACCGTCACACCATGGGAGGACATAATGTTGACTGTGGTACAGTGGTAGGCATAGTAGGAAGCTTTGTGGCATCATATAAAGAGAAATATAAAGAGAGGGAAGAAGTATTCAAATAAAACAAAAAATGCAGAGCTATGTTAAAATATTTAATTTTATGATAGGGAAATCCAATTAAATATTTTGATTTCTATCAAAGAATGTAAGACGGTTGTAATAGGAAAGTGAAGGGTCACGACCCTTGGGATTTTATTTCAAAAAAATTGTGAGGGAGGAGAGGACAGTAGTTAGAATAGTTAGATTTTTGTAGAAGATGAGAGCTAGGAAAATGGAAATAATGTACAGACTTTCTTGAAGCATATCGATGGAGAAAATATTTTAACTAGTGAATTCTTTTTGGTGTTCAGTTGTTGTGTGTATTAATTCATATTATTTATTTGGTTGTCTCCAACTTGAGGTATTTTTTCCATTTAAATCAGTGTATCAAGTATATTTCTAATTTGTCAAAATGTATTCCCAGTTTGTGTGATTTAATTGATTGGTCTCTGCAAGTCAGAATTAAATTATTTCAAAAATTCACAATGATTTAAGGATTTATTTTGGATAGTTAAAGAAGAACTAGGTGAAGAAACATTCCAGCATAGTTTAACCAAGTCATAAATTTAGTGAAGTTTTATGCTAGTCATAGAATTTTCAAAGTGCCTAACAACTAGAGTTAAGCCAAAGAGGGAAACACATACAATTTTGATTTTTGACTCCATTTCCCATGTGGATAGAAGACACTGATCTATCACAACCCAGATGATAAAATTCCTAATAAACAACATATTCAAATTCTCTCTTTTATGCAGTAGGAGTAGCATTCATGATTCTATCTATTCACTTATGATTTCCATTGTGAATACATTGATTGAGTAGGAAATATATTTCAAATCTGCAACATACACATAGGTGCACTTGCATAGGTTTAGTAGAGCCTAAAGAGAATAATGTTCAATTATATTAATTGGCCTTGTGCATTGGAAAAAAATATTGTGAGAGCTTGGCAACCTCTCGTGGTTAAAACCTGTGTTTTTGTGACCCAACACTCCCCCCACCATACAACTGAATAAATTATTTCCCTCTCAAGTGTGTCTCTCTTGGGTCTCACTCCCTCCCATGAAACCTACACTAATCAATGTCACTCCAATTCCCTCTCTCACAATCCCTCTTTGTTAGGCCTCGCATACCTCCCACCCTACTTTCTTAGGTCTCTCCTTCCCACCCCCTCCCTCCCACTTTGACTCCCTCTCCTTCTCTTAGGTTTCTCCCTCCCACCCTCTCTCCCTCTCTCTCTCTTAGGTTTCTCCCTCCCACACCCTCTCCCTCCCCCTTCTCTCTCTCTCTCTCTCTCAAGTCTCTCCCTCCTACCCCTCTCTCTCTCTCTCCCACTCCCTCCCTCTCTCTCACTCCCTCTATCTCTATGCCACTCCCTCTCTCAGGTCTTCCCCCCCACCATATAACTAAATAAATTATTTCCCTCTCAAGTTTGTCTGTCTTGGGTCTCACTCCCTCCCATGCTACCTAAACTAATCAGTGTCACTGCAATTCCCTCTCTCACAATCCCTCTCTGTCAGGCCTCACTTACCTCCAACCCTAATTTCTTAGGTCTCTCCTTCCCACACCTCTCTCCCACTTTGAATCCCTCTTCTCAGGTGTCTCTCTCCCACCCTCCCTCTCTCTCTCTCTCTCTCCTCCTCTCTCTCTCTCTCACTCCCTCTATCTCTATCCCACTCCCTCTCTCAGGTCTCCCCCCCCACCATATAACTGAATAAATTATTTCCCTCTCAAGTCTATTTCTCTTGGGTCTCACTCCCTCCCATGCTACCTACACTAATTAGTGTCACTTGAATTCCCTCTCTATCAGGCCTCACTTACCTCCCACCCTACTTTCTTAGGTCTCTCTTTCCTACCCCCTCTCTCTCACTTTGACTCCCTCTCCCTCTCTCTCCCTCCCACCCTCTCCCTCCCATGCCCCTCTCCTCCCTCTCTCTCCAGTCTCTCCCTCCTCCCCCCTCTCTCTCTCTCTCTCTCTCCCACTCCCTCCCTCTCTCTCTCTCACTCCCTCTATCTCTCTCCCACTCCCTCTCTCAAGTCTTCCCGCCCCACCATATAAATAAATAAATTCTTTCCCTCTCAATTATGTCTCTCTTGGGTGTCACTCCCTCCCATGCTACCTACACTAATTAGTGTCACTCCAATGCCCTCTCTCACAATTCCTCTTTGTCATGCCTCACTTACCTCCCACCCTACTTTCTTAGGTCTCTCCTTCACACCCCCTCTCTCCCACTTTGACTCCCTCTCCTTCTCTCAGGTGCCTCCCTCCCACCCTCTCTCCCTCTATCTCTTAGGTTTCTCCCTCCATGCCCTCTCCTCTCTCTCTCTCAAGTATCTCCCTCCTACCCCCTCTCTCTCTCCCACTCCCTCCCTCTCTCTCAGGTCTCTCCTTTTCAAAACAACATATTTGGCGAGTGCCAAATGTGTTTTACCTTCAAATGGTAAAATAAGGCTTGAACCCATGATTCAGGCCCACATTCTCATGAAGTTGTATGGTTCAACGCTTTATGTGAGTTAGAAATTCCTATTTTTATGAATTTGATTTCATATTGTACCAATCTATGCTTGATCCATCACCTTTTTACCACCAATCTGCATGGTAGACAATGTAGAAGAAGACATTTTGAAGTTTCTACATCATTTTACATTATTTGAGGTAATATATTCATTTTGGTAAATTGAAATGTTTATATTTAGTATATTTTTTATTCTTTGACAATATAAACTAAAATTCCTTAATGATTTTATTAATCATAACAATTGGACATAGAATTCAACATTGAATTAGATGGGATTTGCATAAAAAAATTCAATTTTTATGAGTTTGAAGAACAAAAAATTAAAAACATGACATTTACTTAGCATAAATATACTTATGAATTCTATTTTCATTGCTTATAGTAGTCCATTTCTAGCATGGCTAGTGGAATTCAATGTATTTCATTCCTTTTCAACTAATTTGGAAAACCTAATAGCTTTCATCAATGTTAATGCAAGTGTCCATTAATTTTTTTGTTCCATAAAAAATTAACCTTCATTGAACATGTGCTTAGATAAATTCAAGTGAGTTAACATAGTTTTTAATGAAAGTTTCCATTCATTCATACCATTTACCTTTCTAATAAATATAAAAAATGGGAAATTTTGTGCAATTGAGAATTCTTATTGTCTTTCTAAGTTACCTCATTGCCAAAAAAATAGTGAATAATTATAAGATATAGTATCACACACCCTTCTTTGAATTCATATTTTTCATGACTTCATTGAAAATAAAAAATTTGGTTTTGAGAAAAATAAACACAAGTCTCTAGTTTTCATTTAGGTGGCAAGAACTTATACCCTAGGTCAGTGATGCGAAAGTAGGGAGAGAAAACCTTCAACAATCATTTAATTATATCAGTTTCAAACAATCTTAAATCTCAAAAACCTCAATTTAATGCTGAGCTGACCAACTCACATCTAAAACAAAACAAAGATCATCCATAAATAACAAGCTATTCTTTTCAAGATGACTACCATTCTAAACCTCTAGAAGATTTTAACAAAAACCACCATATGTAATTATATTGCTCAAAATATTGTATTCATACAACAATCACTCCTAACAGAATGAAATAAACTCAATATTACTAGAAACTCTAATCCGTGAATTGTTCATCATAACCTTTATAAATTTTAAGTTCAATAATGCTAGTTAAAAGGTCTACAACTTAAAAATCAATGTTCTAGTCCTCTGGTGTAGGAGCACCTTGTAAGCTCAATTTTGTCAAAAATGTCATCTTTAGTGAGCATGGTCAAATTCTAGGATTTTAGTTAATGTTGAGTATATTGTGTTTAGTAAGGTCAATTAGACCATTTTATAATGTATTTGGAGCTAAGGGAGTTCAGTTGTGTCATAGCTTGCAATTTGGCTAAATGTGGTCAGAAAAGTTGCTAAAACATGCAAAATTTGCAGATTTTGAGGGAGTTGGAATGAAATAAAAATATTTTTAATAACCTTCAATGCCTCAAAGGAGAGGTTGTTTGTTGATTTGTACCCCATTTTTTTTTTATTAAGAAGAACATTATTTTCTAGAAATTTACTAGTTTCTCTGACTTTTATTATTGTTGTATTGCCTCTACGAACACTAAGATGATATGAAACTGGTTAGATGTTTTATATTAATGAATTATCTTTCATTTTAATCTATTTAGAGGTTTTAACTCTTTTTATAGTGAAAGTTATATTTTTTTTATTATTTCTACCTACTTTCACAGTGTTCTTGGATTGAGGGGTTTCATTATGTAATTCAACCCATTACAATTTTTATGCCTACTGTAACTTGTGGAATGGATCCTCTAACTTTTAAAATACATGACTAACCTATTTATAATGTTGTGGGGTCAAGTTTGGGTGTTTGGGATGATGTTCTAGGACTGTAGCAAGGTCTTTTCATGGTGAAAATTAGGGCTTCAAGTGGTGTTTTGAAAAAATGTGGGAAGGACTATCCATGTAGTGTATTATTCACCATGTGTAGATTTTGGTAAGTGTGTTTGGTGCTTTTTATGGGTCTGGCAGGTCCGGGAGATAGGAGTTTCATTAAAACCCCAAGTATTTTGCTTGAAATTGAGGGTTTGGTGTATTAGGGGTCTAGAGGTCTTGAACCTGGAAAAAAATAAGGAAATTGGAGGTTTTGACACATAAAGTACCTCTTTTTGAGGATTTTGAGTGAGGATGTAGTGTTTAAAAGGAACTCTCTTTGTAAATTAGGCCAATTGAATAGCCTTTTCCAAGGCCGGTCTATTGGAAGTCAATGTTGGTCCAAAGGAGTTGATGTTGGGGTTTACCTATGTTTTATAACATGTAAATGGGTATCTTAATCATCCTTGAGTTTCTCAATTTTTTTGGAAAATCTTGGTGAAAAGGCCCTTGAACCGGGTTACCTATTGTATAAGGGAAAGCTTGGTAGAAGTTGGGATTTTTAGTTGAACATCTGGTTTTGCTTTAAAATCTGATTTATTCTCATTGATTTTCTATATTGAATGGTTTCCACCCCTCTACATCAAAAATGGTGTTTCTTGGTAAGGTAAGTGATTAGGCTATGTGTAAGTCTATTAAGAGCCTTCCTCTAAATCTTTGAACAAGCTCATTGTGGATCCCTACATGTATTGCATCAGCCTCTAGGTACTTTGCCAACTCTTCAAACACACTCAAAATCCCTACTCTAATATCTAACCCTAAAGACATATAGCTCCATCATGTATGAAAAATATTGTGTAGCATAAACATGTTTCATAATTACAAACAGATCGCTACCTTCTTTCATAAAATTCTTTGGTGTGTTTCATATTTAATGCAATGTAACCAAAAATATCAATATTTTTGTAAAATGCATTACTTAGTTTTATTCTATGTGTGTTTGCGAACATGTAGCATTGAAGGTCATCCCAAGGAAATGATTGAAGCCTCTAACACCAGAAGAATGTGTAGCTAAAAATGCAAGGAGAAGAGAACAAAAAAATGTAGCTCGTGAAACAAAGGAATTGCAGCCCATACAGACACAAATTCCTATGAAATCTATGAGAGATGTCAAATTGGAAAAACAAAGGGCACGAATGAGGAAATTTTGTGGAAGGAAATGAATGGATATAGAAGTTGGGGGCACATAATCAACCATAGGTGAAGCTCAATGCACATCTCCAGTTGAAGACACACTGACGACACACATGTGGTTTTCTAGGTACATCAAAAATCACATCTCCAATTGAAGACACACCATCAAAAACATTGCATTTACATCAGCAAACACATCTCTATTTGAGGGCACTCCACAAACGACATATCAAGTTGGGGGTACAACATTGTTTACATGTTAATCTCAAGGTATGTCATCAATTGCACCTGCAATTGAAGGTACACGATCTATCCTTGATATTGTTGACCTTCCCAATATTCACACAAATTTACATTTGAGAACTCCTCCTAGATTTTTGCATAGAAAACCTACATTTTTTATTGATATTGATTCCAATGTTTTGAAATGGATGCCTAATAAGATTCCAAAACATACATGTCAAAGATATGCACAAAGGATATGGAGTTTTTTTTTTGCGAAGCTAAGTGAGGGTGGAAGATGCCAACTATTTTTTGTAATGATGAGGCAACTCAGATTTAGGCCCACCATGAAGGCTCTTGGGCTAAGATTTTTGAATGACTCAATTGAAAATTCCATTGTAACTTGATGAGTGCATATGAGAGCGTGGGTTCCACCTCAAGCACGAAGGATAGTTTTGCCACACGACATGTGATGACAAAAACATTGTTAAGCAGTCAAACCTGGAAAAAGTTGAACCTTACAAAGGCAAGTAAGTCTTTGAAAATAAGTAGATCATCTCTAATGAGAGCCAAAGGAAGGCGTGAAAGAGTGGAGGATCCAAACAATAATGAGTTATGGGCATTTCTGGGTAGAGTGCCACAGAAAGACACAAGAATTGCTCAAGGCTTGAGATCTTTAATTGTGAGTTATTGGAAGGATAACACAAGGACCTCTCCTAATCAAAGAAATTTTTTAAGAAGAAGAATTGGTAGTAAAAATCATGAGCCACATCCAATGCATTATTTGGATACCACTCAAACCTAATCTTTAGCTGATTTTGTATAGAAGTTTCTTCAAATTAAAATGTGTCGAAGGCATTTTGAAATTCTAAAGCCTTTTTATGTCAAAATAAATCACACAACACGACTTGTTGTTGTAGGGTTCACATTGAGTTTTCTAACCATTATGATGTTTATCAACGTATATGTGTAGATATGCATACTAACAATGTTTTGCAGGAATGTAACATAATGCCTCCACCTAAATCATCAAGGAAATTTTTGTCTTCCATTTTATGTGAAAGAGAGGATGGTCAATTATTTTACAAAAAATAATGTTTGGATGGCACATGTGATCATTGTGGTGGCATGCAACATTTGCCAATTTACCAACACATGGCTAGTACACACACAATTAGAGACAAAATTGTGGAATTGGAAAAATATAAGACAATGGCATACAGTCTAAAATATGGGAAAGAAGAAAAGAAGTGTGAATTGGTCAGTGATAAGATTCTAGTGTATCAGTTTATGGGTATTTTTTGTGATCAGGTGGTTTATGATTATGCAATGCATACACACAGAGCACAATGGTTGGACTCACATTTCAATTTATGCAAGGAAACATTTCCACTTCGTCATATCATTTCAGTTGTCGAATTCACTAAGAACTACACACTACAACCATAGAATGAGGTGCAATCATAGTACTACAACTCCATGTAGGTTGCTATATTTGTGCATATAACATTCATTCATGCAAATGATAGTATAGAGTAAAACAGGAAAGTATTGAGGGAGTATCACTTTTACATCAGTGATGATCCCACACATTCTATAGAGTTTGTTCAAGGTTGCTTTCATATCTTATATGTTGATTTGGCTAGCAGGGGCATATCATTTAGTCAGCATTTCATATGGTCAGATAATTGTACATCACAATTCAAGAATGCTAGAATGTTTTACCGGTTGAGAAAGATGCATAGGATTAGTGGTGCTCAACATATGTGGAACTTCTCAGAGGCCGTGCATGGAAAGGGTGAGCATGATGGAGCAGGTGCATGTATCAAAAGAGCCCTAGCATGAGAAGAGTTAAAGTACACAAACAGTGTAAAGTAGACAGATGCAAGATGAATTTTCCAACGGTGCAATGGGTCCAGGTAGTGAAGGTAATTCTTTAGTTCATAGATTTTTTCATTTAGTAGATGATACTAACATTGAAAAATATGAATATTTTTGTACACTAGCAGGATTGAGCAAGCTACACTCTTTTAGAAGCTCCAATGCAGGTACATGGAATATCCATACAAGGAAGATGGCATGCTTTTGTTATGCATGTAAACTTCAATCATGGAATGATTGTAAGTCAACAAAGCGGGTTGACGAATGGTCTGTAAGAAGTCTAACCCCACTTGACACTTATTAGCTCCCGATGACTCTACAAATCATGGAGATGCAATCATCCATTGACTTTGATCATGTATCGGACCTACTAGAACCATGTAATATTTCTTACTTACAAGTTTTATTTTGTTGCTTAGTAAATAAATCTAACAAGATGAACATATCAATGCAGCGCATGTTTATGTGGTAATTGTAGATGAAGACAATGAAGAGGGTACATATTATTACCTATGCTAGTGTATTGAGGCCAAAAATAAATTGGAGTCCCCAATTATAGATTGAGAAAAATGGAATATCCTACAGGTTCAGTGGTTGCTACTAGAACATGGCTTCGAAGGTATCCAGTAAAGAATGTTGCAATTTGGTTGTTTGAGGACTTCGACGTGCATCAGAAAATTCTTCACTATTTGAACCTTGTCATCGCCACCAACGTTCATTTGATCAAATATAAGGGTAGACCCGTGAACAAGAAATTTTGGAAAGTGTGTGAGTCTGACCACAAGGTAATACTTTACACAATAAAGAGTAGAGCATACCCAAATGGTTCCCTCGATTGATTTGTAAGTATGCACATTGAATTTTTAAATTCATGTTATTGATCACTCTTTTGGACCAACACCTTGCAATAAATATTTTTCACCGTTATTGTTTGATGTCATATGCATTTATTACTATCGTTGATCATTTTCTGATTGTGACTGTAGGCAATACTAAATTTTTTCAAATTATATAAGAAAAGAACAACATCGGTTGGTGGTGCAAGTGTTCAGTGGTATGAGAAACATCAGTTACTGGTGCATTTTCTGGTTGTCAATCTTCTCTTTCTTTTCCATCTCCTAGATTTATTGGATTCTTATATGCTAAATGTTTTATGTTAAGCCTCTCATTAATATACTTGAAATTTATCTGTAGGGTCATCGAGAGATGATAAAGTAGCAAAGGGGCACATCACCATTGTAGGACCTTCAATTGACCTCCTTATCTAGCATGCATGAAGGTGATAGTAGGTCTTGTCAGCTGTATGACTGACATTATTTAGTTATAGCTCTTTTAATGATTTTTATGTGAGTCTATGTCTAAGATAGAGAGGCTTTTGTAGGTTTTTTATGGACCAAATTCCTATGATACTACACAGCCACAAAGAGGCTACTACCCATGTGTTTCATAGGGAGCAGAGGATGTACATGTTTTGAACCATTTTGGAATGCAAATAGTTGGGCCAGCTGAGGTGGAAAGAAAAAAGGAAACTAGGTAGCAACTCCTTTTGTTTCTTCTAAAGTATAATATATTTCATGATCTGTGTTGGAAATGGGAGGATTATTTCCTTACATGTATTGCTACAAGTATTGAAAAATGGGAAGATTTTCAAGATGTTCTTCCATCACTATTGTAATATTTTTCATTGACTTAGTGTATTTTTTGATATACTAAAATTATGAGAAATTAATACATGCAAATGTGTATATTCCTTAATATATGCCTCAATTAAATGTGAATATTACATTTTAAATTAGTTTTAATGATTCATGGTTTACATTTAAAGTAGTCTTCAAGGAAAAACATGTGGATCTATTAGTAAGAATGAAACAATGTTTAATATAATTGTAGAAAGGAATATTTTATTGCCCCTACTACTATATATTTTTCAAGCCAAGGGATCATCCTTCCACACCTCCTACTCCTAAAATAGCATTCCCTACACTCAACTACATCATCCCACCGAGTTACATTTGATGACAGTAGGTAGGATGATGGTTATTCCATTAGGATAACCCCAAACCCTTAAGGTTGTTTAGGAACTTGGTAGGAGCAATTTGATGAATTAAGGCACTTAAGGATTAAACCAAACCTTGCCAAAGAACCAAATACAAGTCAATTTTCATGTTCAAGGATGAATGTCATGATATGAAAACCACCTTCATGAATGTGATATGTATTTTTCATTAGTCAGTTGACTGGCCACTGTCAACTATCTTCATGATTGTCTCTCTTATTTATGAGTTTCTCTATTCTTTCAGTCATTATCCTAATCTAAGGTAACTGCCATCTCCATTTTCCATGATAGTCATGTCACTGTATTGTGCTACTTTTTTTAACAATACTCCCTGACACTGAGTATCTCAAAAGAAAAAATATTGTAATCTCTCAACTATACAACCTATTTCATGAATTACATGCCATTCTATCTTGTAATCTTGCTAGCAAGTACTTTCAAAACACTACTATTGAAAATGCAATAAGTATCTAGTTCTTTAATACATCAGCCATTATACATTGACTGCTCCAGCTCTCCATTGTTGGTTGCTCTAACAAAAACCAAGGAACAAATAAAAACAATAAAACTTCAAGTGAAAAGGGGAGTTCTTGAAAGATCCTTTTAAATGCATCAATCCTAAAGCTTTCCTTAGCTCCCAGAAACTTGGACCACTCTTTAGCTTATGTGTTTAGGTCTTTAAGATCACTGCCCTTTCTCCATAGTGCTGCCCTCCATACACAGTTTTTTCTGTGTATCATGTTATGACTATCTGTGAACCCCTAAACCTCCAAATGCACAAAGAAGTCAAACATTGTTAGTGTTAGATCGAATATGCATGTAAAGATTTGAATAATTCCCCATGAAATCCACCTATTAAGCTAAAATTAGGAAAATGAAGAACATAAATCAAGAAACTTGAATTAAATCCTAACTAAGCAAATAAGTTAAAGATCTTATGGGGGAATTGGTGCCAATGATATGTTGCAATTGGCCCTTTCCCAATTCCTAAGTTGCAATGTGGTTGATGAAGAGAATGGTCAAATCTCCAAGGAGATTTGAGCATAACCTTGATACAAAATGTGAAATGTTGTGAATGCTTGGGTAAAATGGGAAAAATTAGTTCTCAATTGGAGAGAGTAAGTTTGCATATGAATTGTGGATGAAGATTGAGGAGAAGAGTCTCCAATTTATAGATTCAAATCTTGGAAGAATGAGCAAAATTGAGCAATGTGGGATAAAAGATCATCAAATGGCATTGTGCCACTTGTCCACATGTGATTGGATGAGGAATGTGCAAGTTTTGGCCAATGTGCCAATAAATGCCATTAGGTGGCATTTCAAACTTGAGAAATGACATGTTGAAGAGGGAAAAGGAATGAAGTTAATGTCACTTGGCTCAAGGTCAAGGACATGTAAGAGGCTTTTAATGCCTTGTTGGAAGGACCAAGTCCATTTGGACTTTTTGAATTCAAAAGAGGAATATTCCCTTTTTGATGCTTTGTGAGGGAAAATAGGAGAATTAATAAATCAAAGTAATTGATTTATTGTGCAAGTTGCATTCTCTAGAGGATTTTAGTGAGAAGGATTAAGTTAAACATGGATTTGATTAATTTAATGAAGAATTAGGTGATGTGACAATTTAGACTTAGATTTATGAATTGATTTAAGTCAGAAATTGAGAGGAAATGATTTATTAAATAAATGATTTGATTTATTCAAAAAAGAAGGGAATGTGTTAGATTAAATCAAATAAGGTTTAATTTATTTAATTTAATAGAAGGACTTTAGAAATTTTAATTAAATAAAATGATTTATTGAATTAAAGGATAGACTGTGATGAAATGATTAGAATTTGATCTGAGAGGAAACATTGTTAGTAATCGGGATCCAGTGTGCCAAAATGAATTTGTACATTTTTCATGTCTACATTTTGCCCCTCTTTGAAGCAATGTACTTATTGCTTTGATTCAAAGAATAAACTGCTGTGATCGGGGGTCTGGGATTTTGAATTTTTTAGATGCCCCACTGCTGCCCTAGTAGGAGGATATTGTTGGATACTGCCCCCTCGAGAGACTGGACAAAAATTTTGAATTTTTGGATGGTCTTGCGAAAAAGATGACAAGGTGCCCGACAGGCCAGAAATGCCCCAGAATACTAGGAAACTGCTTTAAAATACCAAGAGGGATGCAAAACGACTCTCGATTGGTCGAGAATGGGCTCAGGGGACCAAAACCCAAGCTGGGAGGTCAAATTAGGTCAAAAAACCCTAATTTTTAGGCTTAAATAGCCCGCGAGGGGTCGTTTTCAATTCATTTTGCAATCTTAGCCTTTAGAAAATTTCAACTTTTAGCTCTGACTTTGAGTGGAAATGGCGCAATGATAGCTTCCTAGGCACATGACAGAGACGGTTCAGACACATCAGCGGCCAGTCGGCACAGGACCCGTGGTATGTACCCCTACCCATCTTTCAATTTTATCATTTTACATGCATTAAATAGGGTCTAGACTTTGTTCAAACACGGAAAGTGTCTTATCACAACCATGTGGTGCTGAATTGCACCGCATATGCAAAGTCCACCATGTGGGGCAATTTTTTATGTGACATTTTGTTGGCCAAAAGTCCACCACATGTCCATTCTTCACCACGCGGGTCAGTTAGGAATTTAGAGTTTGCGTCAAACAGGACCGCATATGAAAAGTGCACCGCACGGGTCACTTTGTGACTGCTAAAATGACAAACTCCATGCAGTGGTGCAGTTTGGAACTTTCCAAACTGTGCCACACCCGCAAACAACACCACATTTGCCAGTTTAATGCAGATTTGAACTTTGAAAATTTATTTTTTTGATGCGACTGCCTTTCCTGTGCAGGAGGAGCTTGGTGTACTCTATTCATGGGAGCATTGATGGCCAGTACTTAGTAGATTAGGGGTCATGCCTAAGTTGGTCTAGGAGCACCTTGGTGCCATTGGCCTTTGGTACATTACGTATGCCCCTCCTATTTGGGCTCACCTAGGCATGCTTACGACTTTGGCAGAGTGATGGCACAGTGAGACCTCCTCCTTCCATCTTCCTACCGGCGAGGCCACCATCACACTTGAGGATGTATGGCACATCCTCCGATTGCCCATTCACTGGAAAAAAATCATCTATGATCCAGATGCTGGCAAAGAGGCCTATTACGGAGTGATGCAGATGGACGTTATTGAGTTTTGTGATGGTCAGATTGATCTAGAGTTATATCATGACTGTGTGCACACGTACCGACTGATCATTGCTACTATCATCTTAGGGCTTGTGGTACCTGATCGATGGGGATGATATTTTAGTCTTGGATGGGGACTTGCATGGGATCAGATGGTTCACCAAAGGGAGTGCTTTGCCTGGGATCTGGTACTACTGGCATCCCTTTATAGAGACCTTCATGAGTTTGTTTACATGGATAGTAGGTCCATCGGGGCAGGAGGCACCTTGATGCATGTGTGGGGATGGGAGAGGATCTCAGTGCTTCGTCTAGATATCACACCAGTTCCCCTAGAGATAGATGACCCCCTTGTTTGGTGGTACGATGGGGCATTGATGCACTTTTCTTTTACTGGTGCGAGTGGTATTCCACACTATTGGCGAGTTCTCGATGAGATGAGAGAATTCGTCTAAAGACTGTGGATGAGTATTGGTTCATGGGGATATAATGTCTAGTAGCTCTTCTTCGCTCAACAGGATAGGTTGATGCACGACCGAGAGCATACTATGATTGAGAAGTACCTTCCAGGTAGGGTTGCTTGTCAGTTCAGAGAGGTACAGGACAAGCCCAATGTCTAGTATGTGGCCATCTTTGCACGCACTACCAGAGAGACAGTATGGGGCCAGCCCATTCTGGCAGATGAGGCAGTTTCCTCATTTAGGTAGTTAGTGGCTCATCCATGGCCATATGATCAGGGGCTAGTAGATGCAGGAGTCACTGTAGCTTATAGAGCATGGTTTAGACCTCCTCTTAGATTGATAGTTCCAGGTGTAGTTGTCCCATGACACAGATGCAGGGGTTGGGCAAGTGGCAGGGGGCAAGGCAGAGGACGGGGTGAGGCACCTCCTCATCAGACACCTTCTAGGGATGGGGCTCAGGAATCACCCATCTGAGTAGGAGATCAAGATGGGTAGCTGAGGGTAGATCCCCAACACCAGCCAGTAGGCTACCCGACAGGGTAGCCAGCAGGACAACCAACAAGGCAGCCCGATCATTGAGATGTGTTGATTCAGCAGCTACAGGGGTAGATACAGGTTCTAATTGTGGAGAGAGACCAGACACAATCTGAGAGGGATTAGGAGATAGGCCGACAGTGGTAGTTAGAGAGTGTAGCGTCCTCATCTCGGGCCCGATCGATTGATATTCGGGATTACAGAGAGGCTATCAGCATCATTATCGACAGGTAGTGCCATTAGGCCGTAGGGTTCTAGACTTCTCACAGTAGATAGGGAGATGACCAGCAGAGGTACATGGTGAGAGACAAGATGGGGAGGGCAACAGCCAGTAGGGCTTGCCCCCTTTTTGATCACATGACAATTTTGCTTCATTTTTGATATATGGGCTGCAGTATTTTGGCCTTATTGTATTATGTATCCGGTGGACACCTGATCCAATTTTGTATGATAATAGTGATTTTTTGATGATATATATGAGATGATTCACCCTTTTACGATGTGAATGCAAATATGTGAATGCCAATATGAGATGTTTCTATCCTTATGGTTTATATGATGCATTGTATGTAATGAATGCATTTGTTTTTGTATTTTTCGTGCTTTAAATGATGTAATGTGTATTAATGATGGTAATGGATGCAAATGGTAATGGTAATGGTACAATGATGGTGATGTATGATGCAATGATGTCTTAAGATGTTTAGAATAATGGATTTGATTATTCCTCATAACTTTAGATTTTGATATGATATAATGCTCTTCTCATGTTAACTATCTAGTGGATGCAGGATGTACGCATGAGCGATGTTTTGATCACTGTTATAATACCATGTTAGTGTGGAAAGAAGGTAGAAAAAACATAGAATTAATGAGTTAGTGAGGATGATGATGGTGATTTTACATTTGCATATAGGAATTGAGATTTTCAAAGGGTCAATTGTGTTATGTTTGATAACACACATAGGTACGAGGCATCAAGGTATTACGAACCAAGATGGCATGGTACCTAGTGTGATGGAATTTGACTTGAAAATCAGATAGGAGTATTCTTGTTCACACTTAGCATACATACTTTATTCAGGATGTAGTTCAGACATTCTAAATATCTCGAACCAAAACATAGAAAAGCAAGCTTTCCTATGTGGTCAACAAGACACTTAAAATATCCTCCCTCCAAACCAAACAAAAAATGCATAACTAAGTTATTTTACAAGTGTATCCCAGAAGCATAGTAGATAAAAGATAATGATCATTGCCCTATTCCTTTCTCTCTAGACCTGTTTTGTTTAGGCATCATCGAGAGGTCCTTAGAATGAGCGCAAACTAAGATAAGTCAAAAGAGACCAAAGTAAAGTAAACACACAAGCTAATGTTCTTCATACTGCTAGCCAAGACTAACTACTGTGAGGGTTGCTTGATGCTTATGTCCATCACAGGAAAGCTTCATCCTAGGACATGTAGTGATCAGGGTTTTGATGGGGCTGATTGGGTGATAAGCTATTGATACTCCGACGTGACTAACTTGCTTGCTTATTGCTCTAGACTTGAGACTCTGACGATTAGGTGTTCAATTTGAGACCTGCTAGACTTGCTTCTGACTGACTCACCAAAGGGTGAAGGTGATGATGATTTATTATGAGTGATAACAATCACGAGTGAAAGCGAGATGAAATGGATGCACCATTTTGGATTTTTCAGATATTTTTGAGGTTATTTTTGGTATTTTTGAGATGTTTTACAAATGTTTTTGGTATTTTCAAGATTTAAGACAAATGGAATAACTTAAAGACCTATCTTAGGGGTCTCGAGAGCTAATCCATAGATTAGCCTTGCCTACATTATATACATAGAGACCACGTAGTTCGACTGGTGGTGGACTGACTTGATGATAAGATGGTCAAATAGATTGCCATTTTATTGCCTAAAGGACTGACTCCAGATGCAGACTAGATGGGCAAAGGTATTATCAATGCAACAGACTCCTAAGGGACTGACCTAACCATCTCGAGGGATGATCAAACATCAACCTTGCCTATGTTCAAGCTCAGAGATGATGCAGTTCGACAAGGTGAAAGACTGACAAGACTTAATGATGAATTTTTTGAAGATTTTTTGAGATGTTTTGACATATTTTTGGGATTTTGATGATTTGGATATTTTTGGATGTTTTTGATGAATTTTTGAAAAAAGATCATGAGAATATACATGAATCTAATCTGATGTTGCGAGAATGTGCCCCCAGTGTAGTGCGACAGACTACTTCAATAAAGGCAGGATAAACTGTCCTTAGAAATGCCAAGTAGTTCTATGGTGGAACATGGTGTAGACACCAACATAGGCTATGGTATGGATGCAAGCGGATGAGTGGATGAATGAGTGATGGAAAGAGTCATGCAGATCTTGGTAGATGGGGAAGGTGCTTTATTTACACTTGGTGCCTGTTTGCCAGGTTTTCACAAAGGTACTTGCCCAAACCGTCACTGAAGTGGTTTTCACTAGAGGACGAATTTTTGTTTTTTGTTTTTACTATTTTCAATCCTTATTCTGATTTTTTTGGATTTTTTGTATTTTTTGATTTTTTTGTTGTCACCAAGATGCCTGTTTACCATATTTTCATCAAGGTAACCATTTTTTCAAGACTTTTTCTGATTTTTTTTGTATTTTTGGTTATATACCTTACAAGATCTAGGCATAAAACTTTTTAAGGTGTGAACTATTCATGGGATCTTGCAGGGGCTTGCCTTCTGGTGTCGACAACTGATATGCCCCTGATTTGTAGCTTGCATTGATGATAAAGGGTCCCAACCAGTTGGGATCAAACTTTCCCTTTTTATCTAGATTTGGCATGTTCTTTTGGTTTTCTTTCAGCACGAGGTCACCAACTTGGAAAGTGCGTTGTCTGATCTTCTTGTTGTAGCTCCTTTTTAGGTGATTCTGGTACACTTATAGATGATTAAGGGCATCCATACACCTTTCATCTAGTAATTCCAGCTCATTGAGTCTTGTGACCCTGTATTTCGCATCTGTGATGAGGTTTTGCAATGATATCCTCAGCGACGGGAGCTCGATCTCAATGGGGAGGATGGCTTCTAATCCATAGACCAGAGAGAATGGGGTGGCACCTGTTGGCGTACGGATGCTAGTGCGATAGGCCCATAAGGCATGATTTAGCTACAGATGCCAGTCACAACCAGAGTCATTGACTATTTTCTTGAGGATAGTATGGAGTGGAAAAATGTTGTTGGATTTTGAATTTTTCACACAAATCACAGACATCCTGATTTTCGAAGGGCATCCCATTATCAGAGATAATGGATTGGGGAACACCTTATCAGCAAATGAAGTAATTCAAGATGAACTTGGATATTTTTTTTCCCGTGATGTAGGTCATGGGAATTGCTTCGACCCACTTTGTGAAATATTCTGTGGCGGTGATTATGAACTTATGGCCATTGGATGAGGTGGGCGATATTTTACCAATGAGATCAAGCCCCCATTGTGAAAAGGGCCAAGGTGTAACAATGGGATGTAGTTCTTGAGCTGGTGCATGAATAAGGTCTCCATGCTGTTGACATTGTAGGCATTTTCTGACAAAGTTGTGTGCCTTTCTTTCCATCATTGGCCAGTAGTACCCTATTCTCAACAAATTTTTAGCCAAGGTCATACCACTTGAGTGTGACCCGCATGTGCCATTGTGTACCTCAGTTAGAGTATTCAAAACTTCCTTAGGTTTTAAACAACGTAGCAAGGTTCCGTCGGTACTCCTACGGAAGAGGGTCTCTCCTAGGATGACAAATCATGAAGTTCTTTTGACAAAAGTGCGTTTTAGGTTCGGAGTGATGTCAGTGGGGAGGATTCCTAACTTTAGGTAGGTGTATATATCATGATACCAAAGGTCACCAGGACCAACGAGTTCACACGCGTATTCTAACTCTGGTACCTCAAATGTGGGTATGAGAAGTTGCTCTACAAGGAATTCATGTTTTGAGACGTTACGAGGGATGTCCAATAAGGATCTAATTGTTGCCATTGCATCGGTCGCTCTATTGTTTGTCCTTGGTATCTACTCAAAGGTAATGTCAATGAAGGATTCCTTGAGGCTTTCTACCACCTTCTTGTATGGTGCGAGCTTATCATCCTTGGTTTGGTATTCACTGTTGACTTGGTTGATGATAAGTTGCAAGTCCCCATAGACTTTTAGTGCCATGATTTGCCACTTTTCTTCAATCTTGAGACCTATGGTCAAAGCCTCATATTCTACAATATTGTTAGTACAAGGGAATGCTAGCTTGTATGATCTAGGTATGCAGTCTCCTTGTGGTGTGATGAAGAACACACCAGCTCCTGATCCATGTTGTGTGTGAGAGCCATCAAAGTATAACTTCCAGTGGTCTGCTACACCAAGGTTAAAAAGGGACTCATCTAGGAATTCTGATATGAGTGGGTTATCTGTGTAGAGGGGAGCTTCTGCCAGCTGATCCGCAATGACTTGTCCTTTTATGGCTTTTTGTTCTACATACTCGATATCATGTTCAAATAATATCATTACCCACTTAGCCATTCTACCTGTAAGCGCTTCTTTTGATAATAGGTATTTTAGACGGTCTTTGGCAATCAACTTGATTTGGTGCACTAGCATGTAGTGTCTGAATTTCTGAGCCGCAAATACCAGTGTTAGGCAAGCTTTTTCTATTGACGTGTAATTGAGCTCATGTCCCACCATTGTTCTACTAATGTAGTACATAGCCTGCTCGATTCCCTTTTCATCATGTTGGGCTAAAAGGGCCCCCAGAGTGGCTATTGTTGCTAAGATGTATAGGATTAATGATTTCCCCACAATTGGTGGCATCAACACAGGTGGTGTAAGTAGATATTCTTTTATTTTTCTGAATGCTTGCTCACATTTGTCGTCCCATCTGAAAGCTACTCCCTTGTGAAGTAGGTGTGAATAGGCAATTTGTTTATCTACTAATTGTGCTATGAATCTCTGGATGGACCGGAGTCTACCTTGCAATCCTCTTAGTTGTTTTAACGTTCTTGGTGCTTCCATTTCAAGGATTGCTTTTACCTTTGCAGGGTCCACCTCTATTCCTCTTATTGAAACTATGTATCCTAGTAGGTTTCCTAATTGTACCCCAAAGACACACTTCTTCGGGTTGAGTCTAACCTTATATTGTTCGAGCCTGTCAAAGATAGCACTTAGCGTTGCTATATGGGCTTGTCTCTTCTTTGATTTAGCCAGTATGTCATCTACATAATCTTTGACTATTTTTATGGATCATGTCATGGAAGATTAATGTCATGGCTCTTTGGTATGTAGTTCCTGCATTTTTCAACCCAAATGGCATTACGTTCCAGCAGTAGGAACCCCAAGGACATGTGAATGTTGTCTTGTGCTGGTCTTCTTTTGCGATCATTATTTGATTGTACCCCGAGAAGCCATCCATTAGGGAGAGCATCTCATGTCCGGTCATCATATCCACTATCATGTCAATGATGGGTAGTGGAAAGTCATCCTTGGGACATGCTTTGTTTAGGTCTCTAAAATCAGTGTAGATGCGGATTCCCCCTTTTGGTTTTGAGACTAGTACGAGATTTGATACCCATTCTAGATAGTCAATTGGGTGTATGAAGCCAACATCTAGAAGTTTCTGCAGCTCAATCTTTACAAGCAAGGCTATTTGTGGGTGCATCTTCCTTAGATTTTGTCTGACTAGTATGCTCTGGGGTAAATGGGAAAATGATGCACTACCACTTTAGGGTCCAAGCCTAGCATGTCTACATAGGTCCATGCAAAATTTACCTTTCTCTCCTTTAGGAATGCTACCAATAGTTCTTGTTCCTCTGTTTGAAGTGTTTGGGCGTAGAATGTGATTTGTTGCTCTGTTTCTGTTCCCAGGTTGATAGGGTTGCATTGTTCTACCAATACTACTGACTTCTCCTAGTGTAGAGCAGTAGGAGGGAGATTGAATCCTTCATCCTCTGGCACCTCAGGGAGGTTTTCACCATCGGATGCATCATTTATTTTTACTATTATATGGTTAGAGAGTGCCACAGTGTGGTTTTCACTCAATAACTCCAAGCTTATTCTTGATCTTTTTCTTTTGCGACTAAAGGACTCAATCGTGTCCCCATAGTATGCTTGTTTATCCAGTGTGATGTTGAATCCAGCCTTGTGATCTCCGCACGGGATTGTATCCCTTACTCCCATGAATTCTGAGAGAGCCTCATTGTTTTCAAATGAATTTAGAATTGGCGGTTCCCGTTGGTCATGATCAATGAGTTGAGGGTATACTAAGTGGATTTGGTGGGTTCGTTGGCTTGGTTCAGTGGGTCAGGCACTAATCATTAACAAGGTGGAATCTTTGGAATCTTTGAAAATCCTAGGGAGACTCGCTATGGTATCCTTGTTATCACTACTAGCATATACATCGGTAACATCAAAGGTGTAATTGTCGATTGGGATCCCTAAGCAAACAGGTGGTTTAGGGATTGTTGTTGTTACCTAAGGAGAGGACCAGACTGCTCTTTTGGGTGTACCTCTGCCATGTACAGTTATACTTAGAGGATTATAGCCAAGGCCAATGTTTCACATCCTTCTTTCCACCATGATGGGCTCCAACTGTCCATCATTGTTTCTTCCTAGGCTTTCATTCCTGTTATAGCCCATGCCGAACATCATTTGTAACCCTCTGTTTGTTTCCTCCATGGGTAGGGTGGGAGTGGGTCTTTCATCTTGGTGCAGGGTGTTTGTGATGTCCTCCTCATGCACATTCTCTCAACTGAGATCCCCCCAACTGTGAAATCCAGAGGGTTTCGTTCTAGTGCGATCAGGTGTTTGAATCAATTATGGTTTCCCATGTGATGTAGGAGATTGTGGTAACTCTCCTACAATGAAAGCATTTCTCTTCATTCTATAATCACCACATCCATTGTCCTGTATCATGTTTTTGATCTCAGATATGTCGAGGATGGCAGGTGTCTCTATCACAGAAGTGGAGGCGAGATTAGATGGGTCTATGTATGAAGTGGATGGTCCATCATTTTTAGGTACTTGAGGGATCTTGTAAAACTTGGCTTCCAAGTTTTTGCAATAGGCGAAAGGTTCGGGATCCCCATGTATACTAACCTCCTCATTTTGATATGAGAACTTAATGCACTGGTGATAGGTTGAGGAAACTACCTTCATTCCGTGTATCCATGGGTGTCCCAGGAGGATGTTGTATGGTAGATCAAGGTCAAGAACTTGACAGGTTGTTTCCATGGTTGTTGGCCCCACTTGGATGGGGATCTTGATAGTGCCCTGATACAATCTTTCCTGGTCATTGTATGCTCTTATCATGATACTTTTGTTCTTATTGATGGAATCCTTGGTGAATCCCAATTTTTTAATGAGTTTCAATGAACAAATATTAAGACCTGCACCACCATCTACCAAGACTCTCTTGACTTTCTTTTTATGGATTAGGACTTGGAGGTGGAGTGCATGGTTATGAGATGGTTGCGGGGGGGAATCTTGGTCAGAAAATGTGATGAGATTTGGGGTAACGATGTTACCCACCATAGCCTAAAATTGCTCTGTGTCGAGGGTGGCAGCAATGGTAGACATAGCTAATGCTTCATCAAGGATCTGTCTATGGGCGACAGAGATCTTTAGTAATTCCATGATGGAAATTTGCATGGGTGTTCTTTTCAGCTAGTCAATTACATTGTAATCATAGGGTATGGCCTTTGTGTTGGTAATGGGGGTCTTAGTAGGTGCCCCAACAATGGTAACCTTTCCACCTCGTGTGGTGACTCCACAGTCATTGTTGGCTCCCTTGATATTTATGACAGTAACCATCTCGTCGACACATCCGACTATCTCCTCGTATACTATATTAGCACTAGCATACTTTTGCTTACCCTTATTATTCCCTTGGTTATGATTTGGCATCGGATTCATGTAGATTTTTAGGTCTTGGTTTTCGGCTGGCTGCTCAATGTTAATGACCTTATCCTCAATGAGGTCTTGGATGATATTCTTGAGTCTCATGTAGTTGGCGGTGGTGTGTCCTTTGACTTTGTGGAAGTCACATAGAAGACTCTCATTGTACCACGGCAGTTTGGTCATGGGCTCCATGTATTGTTCAGAGTTAGAGATCTTGATTAGGTTCTCTTTGACCAATTTCTTCATGATAGACTCAATCGATTCGCGAAGGGCTGTGAACTTCCTCTTGGGGGGAAACTTGTTGCGGGGAGGTGGTCCTCCTTGATTACCCACATTGTTGACTTGACTGGTGGAAGGTGGTTGTGCCACTACCGCATTAGTCTGCACATTGTTGTGATTATGATTTTGTGGTTGATGATGATTTTGGGTATTTTTCTTAGGAGCACCGATGACTACCTTAGTGTCGACCACGCCGTCATTCATGATATTTTTGTTACTCGACCATGTTCGAGGTTTATCATTGTATTTGTTAGATGGGTGGTTATCTTGCGATGGAGTGAATGTTGGTGCACCTCCTCGCGCAGTAAGGGCTCTTTCGATGTTGAGCGCCTTTGGAATTAGTTGATCATAAGATGTGATGCACTGCATTTTTAGCTAGAACACCAAGTTTTCATCTAGATTGGCTATGATGGTGCAAACTTTTTGTTCCTCTGGCATGGTCCACTTGCTCTAATTGGCCTTGGATCGCCATCTTTGCAAGAAGGATGTGAATAACTCTCCTTTCCCTTGTTTGAGCGCAGATAGTTCTTCTAAAATGACATCCGGACCCATATTATAAGCATAATTTTTAAGGAAAGCCTCCACTATTTCCTTGAATGTTTTAATGCTTGTGCGTAGGCGAGAAAACCATTCCATAGCTGGACTATTCAGGCTTCAGGGGAAGAGCCGCATTAGATATGTGTCATCATATGTGACTTCCATGTAGTGCACCTGAAATTCCCTGACGTGGTTTCCAGGGTTGCCCATTCCATTGTATTTATCAAATTTGGGGATCTCAAATCCCTTTGGAAATGGTACCATGGTGAGACTTCTATCGAACGGATAAGGGCACAAGTTGCTTGGTGTCCTTGTGGTTTTTCTGGCTTGGAAGTCCAACACCTGCTGCAAGAGTAGTTTGATTTGTGTTGCGACATCCTTGCTTGCATTGGGGGGTGGGATGAATGAGTGGTGAGGTGTTGGAGGTTTTTGATGGGTGGGCAGAGTACTGGTTGGTGTTTGCTACGAGCTTGGTTGTGTGTTTAAGGCTTGTTGGTAGGCCTGCATTTGTGCCAACGATGCTTGTTGTTGATCTTGTTGTTGTTGTTCCAATAGTGCTTATTGTTGGTCCATCTGCTGTTGTTCCCATGAAGCCTGCTGTTGGTCAATCTGCTATTGAGCTAGTAACGCTTGTTGTTGGTCTAGCTGCTGTTGCGCCAACAATGCTTTTTGTTGGTCGAGTTGTTGTTGTGCCAATAAAGCTTGTTGTTTAGCTTGGTGTTGTGCCTGAAAGTCTTGCAGGGCTTGTTGGTAGGCTTGTAGATGGATCACTTGCAATTGCGCTTGGTATTGAGCTTGTGCTTGTTGTTGGGCTTGAGCTTGAGCTTGTGCTTGCGCTTGGGCCTGAGCTTGCGCTTGGGCTTGGTCTTGAGCTTGGGCTTGTGCTTGGGCTTGGGCTTGAGCTTGGGCTTGCGCTTGGGCTTGGTCTTGAGCTTGCACTTGGGCTTGCGCTTGAGCTTGCGCTTGGGCTTGAGCTTGGGCTTGCACTTGGGCTTGCTGCTTTTGCTGGAGTACTCTTTGTTGGTTTTCCTTTTGGAAGGTTTGGATTACAGTGGTGAATGAATTTGTTGTGTTGGCTTTCGGTAGGATTGGTGGTGGAACAGGAATCATACCAACTATCATGGTAGGTGGAGGGATTGTGGTGGTGATTATGATTTGGGTTGTTGGAGGGGTGTTTGAGATGATTGGTCCCTGAGGAGGCATGCTTTGGGAGACTTGAGGACCAATAGATGCATTAACCATGGTGATAGGAATGGTTGCTATTTTTTGTGAGGATATGGGCAAAAGAAGCAGGTTCAAAGTGGTGGTCGGATTATTTGGATTAGCAAAAATTTTGATGGGAAAAAGTGGAAGACCTATTCCAAGAGGTGATGCAGATGCGAATGGAAGTGGGGGAAGGGATGATGCACCTATTTGGAAAGAGAAAGGATTGATATCTTCTGTTGTTCCAAGCAAACCAAATTCCTCATGTGGTGGGGTAGTTGGTATGTTCAATTGATAGGCTAGTGTGGCATGAAATGAGGATGAACTAGTGGGATTATGAAATGTGAGTGGGACGTATGGGTGAGATGGGTTTTCTGACATAAATGTAGCTGGTGTGGGGGTGATGATTGCTTCTTTATTAGCCACAAGGTGGTGTTTTTGCAATTCCTGGAACATGGCACTCCCCTTGTTCACATTCGGGGAGGTTGGTGTGATGATCAACGTGGTGCAAGGTATTTCTTGGTTGATGTTGGACAATGGGGATGTATCTGTACTAGTGCTTGTGCTAAGGTCGGGAGGGGGCATGACCCCTCCTCTTGCTATTGAATTTATGTATTTGAACATAGCATTAACAATTTTGTGGTTCTCTAGATTTTGAACCATTTCTATGATTTCATTTGGTGTCATCCCCATGTCTTCATTTGTGCTATCCTTTTGATGACTCTCCTCTTGAGGATTTTGTGATGATAAGGGAGAGTTGCTTGGGAGATTGCTTGATTCTGCTAGGTTCACTTTGGTGTTTAGGTGACTCATGTCCATAGAAGCTAATATTTCTATGATATTCTCCATGTCCTTCTTGTATTGAGATCTTTTTTGGACCATAAAAATAGGGATTTGTTCGATCCTAATCCTTTAGGTCCAAAAGAGAAGAACTAGGGAAGCTAAAAGATCAAAGATGGTGATAATGGTGAT
Source organism: Sequoiadendron giganteum (assembly GCA_007115665.2). Lineage (NCBI taxonomy): Eukaryota > Viridiplantae > Streptophyta > Pinopsida > Cupressales > Cupressaceae > Sequoiadendron > Sequoiadendron giganteum. The sequence continues at coordinate 814,853,689 of CM021102.1, forward strand.
GGGTTAAATGGATGGGATGAGTGAGTGAAACCTTTTTGCAGAACTTTTTGAAGGTATGTGCTAAACTTGTAAGGGATTTTGATTTAATTGATTGTGATAATTTGACTAGATGCGTTAAGTCAAACAAGATTGTTTGTGAAGATGTTTTCCCTAGGAAGTTGTGTTATCTTAAGGGAACTTGCACAAATGGATGAATTGACAAGGTGTATTATGCCAATGTTTTTGAGAACTAATAGACTTTAAGAAGTTGTGTTATCTCAAAGAAAATTTATCCAATGGTTGAGACTATGTTGGCTAAGTGTCTTAAGCCAAGGTACGATGATGTTGATTTAGCCCTCTAGTTTTAGCGTGATGATTGATTCTAAAGTTCCCAAAAGGTTTGATGATGAAATGAGACTTGATTTGATGGAGGAATGAATGGAAATGACAACTTTGATCTTGAACCTTAACCTAGATGTGACTCTTTCTACAAAACCTCGGTATTGAAAAACATGCTAGACTTCCTATGGGAGAAATGCAAACCTTTGAAAGACTTCGGGATTTTGTTGACAATAAAATGCATACAATGTGGGATTGTTCCTTGAGGACTTTTTGTAGAAATTGTATACAAGTATCTCCCTTACTTCAAGGAGCATCTCAAGGCGTTGCTCACGGATTTTTAGACTCACTTTCTTGAACTTTGGCTTTGGGATTTTAATCTTGTGGGAAATCATTCGAAACAACACATGTGTAATTCAATTGGTCTCTTTATCTTGGTTAAATGAGGTTCTTCTTATCCAAGACACTTGCTTGCTTAGGTTTTCAAACTATGTGTCTAATGTCCCATTCTCTTTCTCATCTCACAAGGTCCTTTGTGTGGAAATCGAGGAAAATAGGGAAAAAGTTTCCTATGTTTATCCTTATTGGAAACAAATGATGATAGAACTTGTACACTTAGAAACCTCTAGGAATGTGATTCCTAGCGAAAGCAAAAGTGGACAAGTTTGTCAATAGGTATTTGTTTCCCACAAGGTGTTTGAAATTTCAAGGTTTTTTGTGTATGTTTGTTTCCCAAATGTTTTCAAGATCAAGCAATATGTTCTTTTCAAGCACTTTTACACTCCTAGGATGATGAGGCAATACCTTGTTGGGTTCCCACTTGGATAAATCTAGCTACGCATATCTTATGCGAATGGCTAAATTCTTGACCACACTGGCTCCCCTCCATGACACTCACTTATTCAGGTCAGCCAAACATTAGTACCCATGAATTTCCCATGGCATACCTTCCATTTCCACAACAAGACCGCATGTTACGTGGGGCGGCTTCAAAGGACATAACCTTTTGCACCAAAAAGATATACAAGGTTTTGGCATTTTTCTAAACAAGGGGTTCTAATTCGGGCATTCCGTTCATGCGGGATTATCCAACATCGGTGAGAGTCCGTTGTTGTCCATCTCATCGGAATAATCCTCGTGATATTGGCCTTTGTTCCAATATCCACACTTATATCCTGGGTGGAAGTCGCTTGGCTTTAGCATGTTCCCGGTTGGGTCGTTCCCTTGGGTGATTACTTTTTCCCACAAGGCAGGCCCTCTAAGTTAACAAAAGTGAGCTAACATATCCCGTCGTTCAAACAACCCTTGTTGAAAAAAAAAGGGGAGAACCTCCGCAATATATCATGCTCACACTCGCATGTTTTGTTCAATTTTAAGTGTCCAAATCAAATGTGGATGCAATCTTTTCGACAAGTTAATATCACTAAAATGCTTTTGATTCTCAAGATCGCTATAAAGCATGAGAGAAGCGCATACGCATTTTAATGATATTAATTTGTTAAAAAGTTTGCAAAACATAAAAGACACATGTTCAATTTTAACCTTCAAAGCAATGATGAGTTCATTTTAGAAGCACCAAAATGAAATGTGAAGTTTGCCTTGTCCAGTTTTTAATCCAAATTGAAAACTAGGAAATGTCTAAAATTCTTTTTAGCCCCTTGGCAACTTTTTTAAAAAACAAAGTTTGTTTGTCCTTTTTAGATCCCAATGAAAAATTTGTAGCCTAAGGTCAAAGATTTTAACAAATTTTCAAGAAGTGTTGAAGAACACTTAAGTGTTTAGAAACACTTTGCACAAGGTGAATATGAAAATTTAAACATTTTTTAAAGCCCAAAGTAAAATTATTTTTCCTAAGGCCAAAGATTTCAAAAAAAAAAATTCTCAAGAAGTGTTGAAGAACACTTTTAGTGTTTAGAAACACTTTGGGTTTGTGAAGATAACATGATTATGAACTTCTCCTTTTGCCTCCATCCTACAAAATAACAAAAAAAAAGAGAGTGAAAAAAGGAAAAAACAGCAAATCAGGTTAATATTAAAAAAAAAATTCAAATTTTAAAAACTAGACTAATCCCACTGCGGAGTTTAGCAAATGCGGTGCTCCTTAGCGGGTTTGGTGCTTCTTAGAAAACATAGGCGGTGCTATATAGCACCACATAGTCGACTGTATGTGGTGCTCTGCAGAAACAGAGACCGCGGGTGTGGCGGAGTTTTACATGCGGTGGAGTTTGGCAGCGGCGATGTTTGGCAAAATTTTAAATTTGATGCACGAGAAGCAATTGTAGTGCTATATGGTGCCATGGGCTTCGGGATATGTAGTGCAATATAGTGCCACATATGAGGCTATGGTGCAATACAGCGCCGCGTGTCTAGTATGCGGTGCAATTTCCTGTGTATGAAGAAAAATGTTAGAAAAACCGCAGAAATTTGATGAAAAATGTGTCAAAAAGCTTCAACCCTCCTTCTAGCGCCAAAATGTGAACCCCTAAACCTACAAATGCACAAAGAAGTCAAAAATTGTTAGTGTTAGATCGAATATGCATGTAAAGATTTGAATAATTCCCCATGAAATCCACCTATTAAGCTAAAATTAGGAAAATGAAGAACATAAAGCAAGAAACTTGAATTAAATCCTAATTAAGCAAATAAGTTAAAGATCTTATGGGGGAATTGGTGTCAATGATATGTTACAATTGGCCCTTTCCCAATTCCTAAGTTGCAATGGGGTTGATGAAGAGAATGGTCAAATCTCCAAGGAGATTTGAGCATAACCTTGATACAAAATGTGAAATGTTGTGAATGCTTGGGTAAAATGGGCAAAATTAGTTCTCAATTGGAGAGAGTAAGTTTGCATATGAATTGTGGATGAAGATTGAGGAGAAGAGTCTCCAATTTATAGATTCAAATCTTGGAAGAATGAGCAAGATTGAGCAATGTGGGATAAAAAATTATCAAATGGTATTGTGCCACTTGTCCACATGTGATTGGATGAGGAATGTGCAAGTTTTGGCCAATGTGCCAATAAATGCCATTAGGTGGCATTTCAAACTTGAGAAATGACATGTTGAAGAGGGAAAAGGAATGAAGTTAATGTCACTTGGCTCAAGGTCAAGGACATGTAAGAGGCTTTTAATGCCTTGTTGGAAGGACCAAGTCCATTTGGACTTTTTGAATTCAAAAGAGGAATATTCCCTTTTTGATGCTTTGTGAGGGAAAATAGGAGAATTAATAAATCAAAGTAATTGATTTATTGTGCAAGTTGCATTCTCTAGAGGATTTTAGTGAGAAGGATTAAGTTAAACATGGATTTGATTAACTTAATGAAGAATTAGGTGATGTGACAATTTAGACTTAGATTTATGAACTGATTTAAGTCAGAAATTGAGAGGAAATGCTTTATTAAATAAATGATTTGATTTATTCAATAAAGAAGGGAATGTGTTAGATTAAATCAAATAAAGTTTAATTTATTTAATTTAATAGAAGGACTTTAGAAATTTTAATTAAATAAAATGATTTATTGAATTAAAGGATAGACAATGATGAAATGCTTAGAATTTGATCTGAGAGGAAACGTTGTTAGTAATCAGGATCAGGTGTGCCAAAATGAATTTGTACATTTTCCATGTCTACACGATGATTACACCCATTCACTTTGCATACCCAGCTGTCCTTTTAATTATCCATGTATGGACTGCCCTGCCTCTTTCACGCTTTGCCTTCTACCTTGAAACTATGTCCTATTCTTATGTCTATTATTCTCATGCCATAAATGGATCATAATGTTATTTTGTCTCTAAACCACTGTGAATGTTGTTTGTGAGACCTAATCACTGTCCTATTATTATCTATGGTTTAATAATATTAACTCTTTTTGTTTTGTTTTTTGTCTTTCTGTAGAATTTCTTAATTTGAATCAAGAATTTCAAGTGGGGGAAACAAACAAGCCTTGTATCTATTGTGGAAGTATGTTGATCATGTTAAGGGTTTGAAGGGTTCAGGTGGAACAACCACAATCTCATGAAAATTATGCCCAATGTCATGACATGGTAATTACACGAGGGTGAGGGCTCATTTCGTTAACATACTTGGAAATGGTGTTGATCATTGTATAAATGAGGTGGAATGATATGAGGTTGTGAGAGATCAAGAAAGGGCTGATGGTAAATTTTCTAATATGAGCTCTCACATTTCAGCAATAGGGGCAACTAGTGCAAATCAAACTCAAATTAGAGAGCTGGAGGTGGATGTGTCTTCAAGAGATGTGAGGAAGCATTAGTTATGAGGATTCAATGCAATAATTTTTCACGTGGGCATGGTGACTTTTCTTCCATGGAAGCTTTATATGATATGCAAACAAATAAAGACCCTATAGAGAGGTGGTGGAACCATGGAGGTGAAACACCTGAATTTCAATTATTTGCGATAATAATACTCTCAAAAGTGGCTAGCTCTTCATCTTGTGAGAGAAATTGGAGTACTTATGGTTTTATTCATTCACTAAAGAGGAACTAATTAAGGTCAAAGAAAGCAATGAACTTGGTTTACATTCATATCTCACTTCACCTTCTCTCTCTTGTAGACCCTGCATACAATGAGGGTCCTTTAGCAAAATGGGACCAAATTTCACTTGATGGAGATGTTGCATCCATAGTGGATGAAGTGGTTGAACCAGATGGCCTTATTGATTTACCCCTAGTTCTACTAGTAGTAGAGGAACCTGAGTTAGAGAGTGATGAGTATTTGGAGAGCCTCATAACTGAGGATCTTGACATGGATGATATTGATGTGGTGTAAATGATATGAGATATGAGATAGATTTTTTAATTTTGTTTTTTGTTTTCATATTAGCCAATCGAACTATCAATATTATGATTTCAATATGTAATCGAATATGTCATGTCAAATGTGAAATTAGAATTTCAAACTATGATTATGGAATTCGAAGTATGAAGTATGAACTCTTTGGCTCTTTGACACAATGTGACAATGACATTTGGATTTGAATTTTGACATTTTGACATTTTGTGTATTTAAATTTTAAAGTTAATGTTCATTCTTAAACTTTACTACTACTATTGTTTTAAAATTTCAATGTCATTATATTTTCAGATTTTCTATATATTATAAATTTTTATATTAAAAAAAAAATGGCATCTCCAAGTACCCCCATCTCCCATTTTCAAAAAAATGTCATACCAATACTCGTACTAGTCTCCCATACCAGTACCAGTATCAGTCTCACGGAAACTATGGTAATTTCCAAGCTTTATTCTTTTCCCTCCAATCCAACAACCACAACTCAAGCCTCTCCAGGCTTTACATATAATTTTTCATCCTCCTATAACTAATCAATGCCCCTAACCACCAAGAAACCAACTTTCAAAACACATAACTGTTGCAATTACAAATTTGTTCGTTATGCAACTCACAAATTTGCAACTATATCACTTTTCCTACAAACTAAACTAATGAATCCATTATGTCATTGAGATACAATCTTTCATGTTTCCTTTTAGGATTTCAAACTCATTTTTTGACACATTTTGAATGCAAGGGTGCATTCTGACCATCAAGCATGGGATTTGTGACTAGGTGCCAAGGTGCTCCAGCACCACCTACCTTGTCAATCCTACCAAATTGTCAAGCTAGTGAGCTCACTGGCTTGCCAAATTCATAGGGTTGAAAAGGTAGGGGCAGTGTATGCCTGATAGAAATTGATGCAACCTAGGTCATCTCTAACATACCTTAGGGTATGGCATTCAACCAAACAACTACTATGCACCAATCTACGACGCCACAAGGGGACCTAATGAGTTTGTTCCAAACAAGAACCATGATGTAGAGTGGATCAACCAAATAGGAGAGATGACACAACTTCTCTCAAATATTCCCACTTGGAAATCAATTCACCAAACTCACAATAGGATAACCTTGCCACTCGACGTGGGATTTTGGCCAATCGGATTGAGATAGAGGTTCAGAGCAGATTTCTTACCCTAGAACATGTTTCTTCTGACCACTTGAAATCCAACAAAACTATAACTAAAATGGAGTTAGTTCTGTTTCCCACCTAATTCCATCAAAAAAAGAGAACAATCACTCTAAGATAGGTTCAACCGACTCAATCCCTTAAGGGTCCAAAGTGCAAAAGGGAAACAATATTTGACAAGGTATTACTCTTAAACCGTGGTGATTATGAATTTTTTTTCTAAACCTGTGAGATCATGTTGGGCCCCTCTACAATAACCTCTCTCAGTTTTTCCTATCTTAGAGGCATTTTCCTGTGGTGGTGAATTTTCACTCGGGGAAAAAGTTGTCAAATGTAGGTAGTTGAAAGTTGCAAAGTGGTACAACTTTCATTCTGCATCTCGTGTGAGAAAATGAACCATTCCAATGCATCTAGTTGGGTATGTTTATGCTAGGAATGGTCCTCTTTCGCACCCAAACATGCAAAATTGCTCTGAGCTACATTTAACTGGATCGATCCCTTAAGGGTCCAAAGTGCAAAATGGCGGAAAACTTCAAAATTATATTACTCAAAAACCATGATGCTTATAAAATTCTCGTCTAATCCTAAAAGATCCTGTTGGTCCTAGCTACAATAACCTCTCTCATTTTTTTCTATCTCAGAGGCGTTTTCTTGTGGTGGCGAATTTTCACTTGGGGAAAATATTGTCAAATGCAAGTAGTTGAAAGTTGCAAAGTGGTGCAAATTTCATTATGCATCTCCTGTGACCAAAAAAACCATTCCAATGCATCCGGGTGGGTACGTTTATGCTAGGCATGGTCCTCTTTCGCACCCAAACACATGAAATCACTCCAATCTATGTTCAATCGGATCGATCCCTTAAGGGTCCAAAGTGCAAAATGGCTGCAAACTTCAACATATTATTACTCAGACACCATGATACTTATAAAATTCTTGTCTAATCCTAAAATAGCATTTTGGGGCCATCTACAATAACCTCTCTCGGTTTTTTCTATCTCAGAGGCATTTTCCCGTGGTGGCAAATTTTCACTCGAGGAAAAAGTTGTCAAATGCAAGTAGTTGAAAGTTGCAAAGTAGTGCAACTTTCATTCTACATCTCATGTGAGAAAATGAACCCTTCCATTGCTTCTGGGTGGGTATGTTTATGCTAGGAATGGTCCTCTTTTGCACCCAAACATGCGAAATCACTTTGAGCTACGTTCAACTGGATCGATCCCTTAAGGGTCCAAAATGCAAAATGGCTACGAACTTAAAAATGCTATTACTCAGACACTGTGATGCTTAGAAACTTCTCGTCTAATCCTACAAGATTGTGTTGGGCCCATATAGAATAACCTCTCTCATTTTTTTCTATCTCAAACTCATTTTATCGTGGTGGCAAATTTTCACTTGGGGAGAAAGTTGTCAAATGCAAGTAGTTGAAAGTTGCAAAGTAGTGCAAATTTCATTTTGCATCTCATGTGACCAAATGAACCATTCCAATGTATTAGGGTGGGTACATTTAGCTAGGCATGGTCCTCTTTCACACCCAAACACGCGAAATCACTTTGAGCTACGTTCAATCGGATAGATCCCTTAAGGGTCCAAAGTGCAAAATGGTTGCGAACTTCAGCATGGTAGTATTCAAAATTTCTTGTGTAAGCCTATGGGATCATGTTGGGCCCCTCTACAATAACATCACTTGGCTTTTCTATCTTAGAGGCATTTTCCTGTGGTGGTGAATTTTTACTCAGGAAAAAAGTTGATAAACATGATCTCTTTCACAGTTAAAATAATAATGTTCTTTTGACAATTAAAATAATATCCCAATAGACGAACCAAGGAACCACATCATTCCAAGTTTTTTTTTCAAATTTCATTCCTAATTCATATCTTGAGATTCAAAACTAGCTTGAAAAGGGTAACAATCTAACAATCATTTCAGGTTGCATAGTAGGAAGTCTTCAAATTAAGAGATTTATTTGGCATATAGGGTCTTGATGAATTCTTTATCAATCGTTTGCCAACACTATTTCAATGTTGTCTACACTTAATGGCCATATATAAGATTCATCATCCTAAGAAATTTTCTATAGAAGCTTATCAACTTGCTCTATTTCTCTAGGCATGGATCTATTTGTATCTTGTTTACTAAAATGCATGATGAACTAATTTTTTCAGCATTAACATTTTTTAATTTTACCAACATATGGTATCAGAGTCTCCATGCTTGTGATATATTTTGATGTGTGTAATAGATCATGCCATCTAAGGTGTGGTGTATTGATTTGAAAGATCTGCAGTCTATCACCATTGTTTCCCAAGTTAGAAACCCTGTACTTACATGGTGAAGTATGGGAAGAGTGTGGTGTTGCAAATTTTTTTTTGAGAATAGATTAATGTGCGAAACTCAACTACCTTAGTTGCATGCCACACAAAAGTGGTCTTCTCTATCATGTGAGCAAATGCATGATCCTTTCTGAATGGATGAAGGATCCATAACACATGAGTAATGCGTTGGTTACAAAAATCCACTACCTTTTGGGGCAAGCGAATGAGGATTCTTCTATGACCATATCAAAGGAGTGGCTGCCTAGCATTTTAGGCATGGAGTTTTGAAAGAAGATCAAAGTGGCCTCTTACATTACTTAGGCCAAACAACATGAGTGATATGTGTAGATTTCTTGAGAAACATAAGTAATCCTCACCTATTTAGAGATGTCATTGCACAATAGTAGATAAATATATTGTTGGAGCATGAAAAATTGGTGCTCAATAGAAAGGCGTGAGAAGAAATCAGGACACATATAAATTCTTAGTGTTCCATGGGGTTTTCAAGATGGGGATGGGGGGACGACAGGGGATGAGGGGCCTAAGTTTGGGAATGATAGGGGGATAGCAATATAAGGGCTAAACATGGAGAATATTAGGAAGAAATGATTGCTAGGTATTTGAATGGTTTAAGATTCAACATTCAAGATGAAATCAGCTTGATGGCAGCAACATCAGTTGAACAATGCTTAAAAATGGAAATGAGGGCTAAAGAAAAGTTAAAAAGGAGACAAGAGAAGGCAGCAAGAGGACGAGGCAACACTTCTAGGGAAAGAGGATTCAATCCTAATTCAAAGGCAAACAATGAGGGCCAAGGAGATGACACGAAGGATCAAGAACAATATGATTTAAGAGGTGGATGGAGAGGTTCAAGAGGTAGATTTAGTGGAGGAAGAGGTTCCTATCAGTTCTCAGGGAGATGCTACACTTGTAACTAGCTAGGACATCCAGCCTTTAAATTCCTTGAAAAGCAAGCTCAAGCTCTTATGGTGGAGAAAGGAGGAATCAACTAGTGCATGAAGATGAAGAGGGTGTGACTTCACGTGTAGTGAACCTTACATTAGAAGAAGGAGAGGCACTCATGATAAGAAGAACTGTGTTGCAAGAATCCAAGGAGGAAGATTTGAGTCAAAGAAGGAGCCTATTCAGAACTACATGCAAAAGCAAAGGTAAAGTGTGTCAAGTTGTCATTGATTCTTGTTCTCAAGATAATCTAGTGTCTAGGGAAACGGTGGACAAGTTGAGTTTGGAAAAATTACCTCATGAAGCACCTTATAGATTCTCTTAGATCAATGATAATAAAAATTTGGTGGTAAAAGAGCAAGTATATGTTGAATTTCAGATTGGGGAATATAATGATAGGGTTCTATTTGATATTTTTCCAATGGATTGTTGTCATGTCCTCTTAGGGAGGCCTTGGCAATTTGATAGGAGGTCTATAAATGATGGCTGAGAGAACACATATACCATCAAGAAGGATGATAAAAATTTTAAGTTTCTTCCCTTGAAAACAAGTGGAAGGGATAAGGGTAAGTCTAAGGTAGTGATGTTTGGGAAGAAAGAGCCTTTAGGGCTTGAGGTTAGCAAGACCAATTTGTTTACAGGTCTAGAGTATGTTCATGAGGATGGAACCGTAGGAGTAGAACAATTGGGTAATGCTCGGATAGTGGGTAAGAAGGAAATGTGTGGTTCGCATGAGGATAGGGTGAAGCATGCCTTTGTATGGTATAAGGAGTTGAGTAGAAAAGTGGTTCAGACTGGTAAAGGGTAGAGTGAGGGGAAAGATCCTTTGGAAATCCAAGATGAGGTTGATAATGTGTTTGTAGGGACAGATAAATGTCCTATGGTATTGCAGCAGGTCAATGGATAGTTAGTAGGAATTAAGATAGAGTTTGGTGGAGTGGAAAACAAGAACATAGTGAGTCATGAGACAAGGAGGACAGAGGACATGAAACTTGAAAGTCTTATCATAGTAAAGGAACAAAGGTGTAGAGATCTGATGTCAATAAGAAGAGGGCAAAGTGTACATGCTAAGGTGGATGGGTACAAGCATAAAGGTGGAACAAGGAAGAAGGTAGGGCACTGTGTTCCAAACTTTTGTTTGATTGTAGGTATGAGGAGTGGAGCAGTACCAAATTTTGATCCAGGGATCAAGAGAAACCCACATCAAATTTGGACAAGTATGGAGCAGCAAAGTGGAGGCATGGAACAAGCTTTCACTCTTAGGACAAGAGTCTCTCTATGGGGGTGTGTATGGTACAGGGGCACCATCACCTTGGCATGAAAGAAACATGAGCCTCAGAGGTTCATCAAATGAATTTGAAGATCTTTAAATTATATGCAATGAGGATGTTGCAAAATATGCCGAGATGAGATCTAATGTAAACAAGTTGCCCATTTTATGCCATGGTGGAAATGTGCTCTAGATGGATAGGGTATAGTGTAGGCTTAGGTCTTATGTTTTCCCTTATAATAAGGTCTCAATGACCATTTGTAATTGTATTTAAAAGGCTTAATAGGTCAGTTAGGTGGTATTTGCAAAATTAAGTTGTGAATGAATGGTAATTAAGAGAAAAATTGGCAAATTGCCATCTTAGAGGTCTAACAAAGGGTGGTTATGGTGGTTGATAGGCTCAAGGGGTAGTTGGAAGGTGGTATCAAGATATATTTTTGTAATACCCTGAGTTGAGGGTTGATTTTGTTCAGCTTCTAATAAGAAAATGTACTTTTAAAAATGTTGATCACTAGTTTTCTTTGTTTTCTTGAATTTTATTTGCCTTACATAGGCTCGTACAAGTCAATCATGACTTGAGGCTTTGGATCTTGATTGCATATGTTTTTACTTTGTTTATATATTTTTTGAAGGTTTAAATCCACCGTTGGTGTGTGTGGGATCAACAAACCTGGTTACTACTCTTTTTTCTATATTAGGGGTTTTGAGGGAAACACCATGACACATTAGCCAATCGACCTACTATTCTAACCATATGGCTTGGTGTATTGGTCTATACCATGATTATTTTGGTGTATGAATACTTTGGAGGTCGAGAGAATGAATAAACTTAGTGGGGTGTGAAGTTCTAATGATGTTCAGGGGTGTTTCCACCATGGAAGTAAGGAACTCAAGTAGTGAATCTAAGAAATACTAAAAGGAATAGGATTTTGAGCATATTTTAAGTTAGGATAGAGGTATTGTGGGGTTTTTGGACCTTTGGAAGGATTGGGGGAGGTTTGGAGTTATGAGTTTCTTTAAAACCCATGTTTTTGTGAAGGTTTAGGAGGGTTTGTGAGTAGAGGAATATAACAAGTTCTTGGGGCTCTTAAAATGGGAGAATCCCAAGTTGGTGAGCATCCCTGAGAATTTTTCAAGTTTCCTTGGTTTGGAGGTGAGTTTTTGAGTAGGTTCCTTTGGAAATTAGGCCTAATTGTGAAGCCTAGAGCAAGGGAGGTGTATTGAAAGTTCATTTTGGTCCAAAAGAGTTACTATTGGTTTTGACATATATTGTGTAACCTTGAAAAGGGTATATTAGTTCACCTTTAAATGGTCAGGTGTTTTGGAAAGGCTGGGAGAAATTAGGCTTGGACCGTGTTTTGAGTGCTACAAGAGTGGATTGTTGGGTAAGGTGCTGAATGAAGAGTTTGGTTTGATGGGGCTTTGAGGTTGTGTAGATTGTTCAAAATAGGTTGTATTAATCTTGTTAGGAGCCCCTTGAAGGTAGCTTGTTAGACTGATTGGGTTTGAGCCTCCTTGCCTCTACATCAGTGAGGCACAAGTCATTGAAGTATTCCAAAAGATACAAACCACCATGAATGGAGCTTATTTATACAATACACTTTAGATGGGGCTTATTGAGCATTAAAAAGCAATTAATTAAGCATTAGATGTAAAAAAAATCCATTCCTACAACATTCAAGCATACAACTTACACGATATGCATGATAACATCATTCAAGACTGGCAGTACAACAAAATAAGAGTTTCTTTAATCAAAAATCCGAAAGGCTATACAATGATATATATTGATAAAAGTATATACAATATATCAAAAAAAACCATATAGTCTTAGGAAAAAGGAGCCATATGGACATAAAATATCATGTATATATATCGATAGTACAAAATATATGTTCCAAAATTCCACATAGGCATACAACAAACAACTCTAATATATAGTTATTTCCCTCTAGGGGAAGGAAATAGATCCCGTGATGCCTTCAAAATTTATGGCTACATGGAGTGATTGTTGCTTCTCTTGTCTTTCTAACATGCTCGCTTGTCCTCCACTGTTCACTCTGGACCTTGAGCTGATACAATTAAAATTAAAGATGTTAAAACATAGAAATTGAATTGTGGAATGACATATAACAAAATATATAATCACTTACCACATAGATATAGTCATCATGCGCATTTACAAAGTCACCACGTCCATGATCTAGAGTGACAACCACCTATAGCAACCATGAAGATAGAAATTAAACTACATAAAATTATCGTGAAATTTTTCTATAATAGACCATAAAAGAGAAAATATAATGTCAAATCGACTAATCTATTCCATACCTCTCTCAAATGGATCAAAACTGGCTATTGCTACAACAAATCCATGGTCCATTGTGTCACCAAAATCACCACATCTATCTCTTGTCAATGGCTGCAAATGAAACAATATCTCAGGTATCATGTTGATATAAAGACCAAGCGGGGATAATGGAACATAAGGTGAAATAAGAGAGGGTAATGGGATGGGAATAGAAGGATGATGCAGAGAGGGGGCTTAAACTCATTGAAAGTGACAAATTGCATTCAAGAGACATATAACAAGATTAAAATGGCCTATTAGAGATATCCAAACAATCCTCAAAGCTTGACAAAAATCGGGAGTCTAACTTCTCACTTTCACCCATGTAACCTAGCAGTAGTGCAAACTCAGTTTTTGGTCTTTAACTCCCATCCTTTCCAAAACACTTGACAATCAGAACGTGGATTCAGATACCCATTTCATATTTATACAACATATCTCTTAACTAGATACATGTCTTTTGTACCAATCCCTTGAAATTAGACCCTCAACGCTGTCCTAGTCCATGAATTAGGCCAGATTTACAAAGCAACATACCTTTAAACTTAACACAAACCCTTGAAACTTATTGCCAATGCTTCAAACTTCAAGCCAATGTCACAAAATTTGTTTTCATGCATTTTTAAAGGCTTCTCCTCATCAAACCAACTCCCAACTGCCTTACAACTACTTTTTAAACCTCTCATGACTGTTGCATTACAAATTTGTTGCATTTATGCAACTCACAAAATTTAGCACTTTCAAGTTTTGACTCTTTATATTTTCATAGACCCTCTTAAAAACCTAAACTATTACAAATAGTCTAATGAGACCTTATTCAACTAATAACTTAACCAAGAAAACATCATCCTATCTACCTTGACACCCCTTGTCAACTTTGAGAATTCCTTCCACATGATTTGCAAACCTTACAAGATGAATACAAAATCCCCTCAAAGCTGATCAATTACAATAGAATGGTCACATTGGAACTTATTAAGACTCAAGGAATCAAATCAAACATCCTAACACACCTTTCCTATCAGATGCAGAGTGGTGGGGAAGGTAAACACACAACTAGGATGGGGAAGACAATCCAATTCAATGATTCTCTCAAATACTCTTACAAGGAGTCATAAAATACATTATTCTTTAAATGATCATCCCCCACACACCTACGGTTCACAACTCAGACCACCCACAAAACTTGAAAGCATTTGGATCATGTCACATAAGGACAAAAAAAGGTTCAACAACCCTCTAGCACTTAGTTTTCAACAAACAACTATCAATATGGTGATTTATACCTCACTCCCTATTAATAGTACAGCCATATACTTTCCATCCCACTAGGATTTAGCAACTCTATAAAGTGTGGATGGAAGAAACACCCATAATTCACTCAAAACCCTGATTTTGAGGGTTTTCATACCACCTAGGAGTAAAATTGAGATATCTCCCTTGATACTCAATGGAATCTCATCACTCTAATGCCAAAAGAAAGCTTATTAAATTACCTATCCAACTGTTATAGGCTAGGAGCATGAAACAAAACGTATAGTCCGTACCAAGTACGGGATCAAAAATTTCTTCAAGAAAACACATAAATCAGCAAACTCTTTATTGAAAACTTCTTCCAAACTTTAAGAATAGCCTTGCCTCGACCAAGAGAGGCATATATGAAGCCTTCCAACCTCCTAAAACTTCCTCCAACTGAAATTTGAATCAGTTGGCCATTGGGAACACAAAAAGACTTCATTTTTTACTCTTTAATTCCTAATTAAGGCAATTTAGCCAATTTTCACCAACCTAACTACAAAGATACCTCCAAATTGTGTGAAAGGCATCCAAAACTCCTCAAAATGAAAAATATGACTCTCTTCAAGTGTCTAGATACATCAAGGCATCATTTTTTCTTAATTTTTCAAAATGTGCTAGACTTACAAAGGAGAATGGAGACCTTGTTTGTACAAAAAGTTGGTCATCAAGACAAAAACTCCACCAAATCCCTAGGAGACTTATTAAAAATAAATGAAATGGTCCATGAGACCTTATTCCAACATTAAACAAATAAGCAAAATGTAACAAATGATTCTAGGTCCCTTAGACCCATGGGTGCTCCTGCACCACTATCAGGCACTTAATGAAGAAACATAGAAAATAGTGGTGCCCCTGCACCAAAGGGATTAATGGAACATAGGATGGACTAGTATAGATTGATTGGATGGTATAGGATGGGATAAAAAAATATAGGGTGGAAAATTTGAGGTTAATGGGATGCACTTATTAGGGAATAATGCAACATAAGGTGAATTAGGAGGTGTCTAGGGTTTGACTATAGTATGTATGAAGTGCGAACTTGACTTGTGTGTTGCAATAATAGAGAAGAGTTATCTAGGATGAAACATGGATAAATATGGATTATATAATGGAACATAGGGTGGAACATAGGGGATCATGGAGCATCCAGGGTGATATAATAATAGGTACAATAAGATGGGAGTAGGGCATAATGATGCATAGCATGGACTATAAGATATTAGTGGGATGGGCTAGGAGGGGATCATGGAAAATAGGGTGAACTATTAAATGTTAATGGTAAGGGATTAGGAAGGAATAAAGTAACAAAAAATGAATTAGGGGAACATAATGTGACATGATCAAGGAATACTTGAATGCAATGGTTGTGTTTCTCATCAATTTTTTAGATTTGTATATATGCAAAATTATGAAAACTAGCTAACATAGATTTACAAAACCATTAATGAATAAAGGCTACCTGAGTGTATGTTGTTTGAGGATATGAATCACGAGGTGTGGAGGAAGAAGGTGCACCAGGAAACTATTTGAGATCTGAAGCATGTTATGAGACAAACATTCAAATATAACATTCAACTATTCAAATGCAATAATAATATCTTTAATACTAGTTGCATACCTGTGGACTCATCGACGAGAATGTATAAGGTTCTGTAGGAATAGAGCATCCCTCATGAATAGTGTGACCCTGAAATTTCATCATATCAAAATTCTACTAATTTAGTTATTCCTAAATTTCAAAATATATTTTAATAAACAACATTAAAATAACTTGTTAAATTTTACCTAAGTGTCAATGTTGAATGTATCATTCGGAATATTATCTGTGAAAGACATCGGCTCTACAACTGACATAGGTTGTGTAGTTGCATCACGAGCACCCTGATAATCGTATGTGCAAACAACACCACAAGCACCACAATGGTGGGGTGGAGCTCAGGGCCTACACGTCTCCTCCACACCAGGCTCTACTAGAGGACTCACACACTATAAAATGGTTTGGGTGTGTGAACCAATCAACTTCATCATGTCCACCTCTACAATATCCTTAACAATGGAAGGAAAAATGACATGCTCCACCATGGGTTTGCCCAAGGCTCTCAGTGCCAACTGTGGATTACGTCTTGCAACAGGTCTATCATGTGTGGAGCCCCTACCTCTACCCTGAAAGTCTAAGATGTCAAAATAGTTTGAAATTTTATTGAGGACAAACTTGCAATAGAGTTTCTACAAAAAAATTGTGGCACCTCATGGTTATTGCATGGAGGTTGGTCAAATACCATTCACCACCACTCCCAAATTTTTTTTTTAATTAACTCATGGTGGCACCAATGGATGGGGAACCTCTTGCATGCATGGGACAAAGTTTCATTGGTTTTTGGGTCTATAAATAGGGCACACAACTCGGCTTTGCTAATTTTTAGTTTTTTGGCATCTGCATATGACAAACCATTAGCATAAAATTGTCTCATCTCATGCCTCTTAGTTGAGAAAAAAATCATTTGCTCGCTCATTTCTCCTACATGAGTTAAAATTGACTTCAATGATTCAACAATCCCTCTCCTATAAGGGTGGGTTTCAGCATGCTCGGTTAATCTTGCGATTAATTGTTGAATGTCTCTTTTACTGTTTTCAATTTGATTTTTAATATTTTCTTGTGTTCCTTGAGGATGCCTATGAATTGATGGAGGGGTTTCGAGTTGTTATTGTATAGGAGGCTCTTCATGAGGTGGTGATTGTGAATTCTCAATGTTTTGAGGTGGAGATTCTTTCCCTGAGAATTAGAACAAAGTTTTATTATAAAAATCTATTTCAATTTGCATTCCAAATCAAATTCGTAATAAATAGAATAAAAATACGCCCCTCTTTGCAATCTTCAAGCTCTCTGACGTGTTGGCTACATCCTCATGGAAAATGGAAAGCTAAGGATACAAAAAATGGAAGAGATTTGGCGAGCGCAAGTTGCAGACCTAAAATCCTCTTCCTCAAGCCACGGGTTAAAGACAGAATGAGGGTTTGAAACCCGATTTTTTCTTTTTATGTTTAAAAGTAAATTTGGCATGCACCAAGTTTTGCATGTGCCAATTTTTGTGTCTACCAAATGTATTTTTAGCCATTTGGTGTGTGCCAAATGTCTTTTTAGTCATTTTGCATGCGCCAAATGCCTTATTTCGAGTTTTTTTTGAATGTTTTTTCAATTTGGAACCTAAATTGTGTCATAGATTGGTGCACTTACCTAATTATCAGAATGAAGATAGTGATGAATTCTTGTTCATGGATTTAAATATTGCAACTAATTCTACTAATATTGAAACTTGTGTGAGGGAAAGTTCTTCAAAAAAAGGTCATAACATTTAAAGAACTATGTTGACTAATTTTCATGCTCGAGATGAGAATAATTATTGGATTATTGATAGTGGATTCTCAAATCATATGATAGGTGATAGGAGTAACTTTTTTAAACTCAAAAAGTATGATGGTGGTATTTTTAAGTTTGGTGATAATACATTGACTAAGATATGTGGAAAAGGTTCAACTAGTTTTTATTGTATGCATAATACAGATGATTTTATTTATGTTAAGGGTCTTTGACATAATCTCCTAAGTGTAGGAAAAATTTACAACAAAGGATATAATCTTGTATTTCAGAATGGTGATTGTGAAATTAGAAAAGGAAGCTCCACTATTTTAGTTGTTGTTGGAACAAGTATAGGAGGTAATTCCTATAAGCTCAAGGGTAGTGGTGTATAGTGCTTCATGTATCAAACTAATGAAATTTGGCCATGTCATAGAAGAATGGGTCACATCGATTTTCATATCCTAGCAATGATAAGTGTAACGCCCCACCACATAACCCTAAAGGACGATGCAATTACAATGGAAGCATAATTTTTTTTTTTTTTGAAAGTGCAATTAACCATAAGTAAAGTGAACTACACTTAATGCATACATCCTCTAAGGTACACGACAACTCTTACATATGAGATCCATAACATACAAAATTAAACAATCCATAGCATATACATATACTCATGAAATAAAGAACATATATCCAATAACATTAAACTCATTATATAAGAGTACACAATACATCTTAAAACCATTCATAGATTACTTTAATTCCATAAAGCAGTTACAAGGGTCATTTCCAAAATGAGGTAGATCATACAAACAATATTACAATTGCAATGATACAAGGATTCTACTTGAATACAAATGAGGAGTAGTACAAATAAAATAACATCCAATTGATCCAATAAAACATAAGAGATGGAAAAAAGCACCTGGAACATGTGAGCTCTCCAATCTGAAAGATCCTTCCATCACAAATATGAAGTGGAAACCCAATGGTGTAAGGTGCACATTCCACCCAACCAAGTGTTACCCAAAGACCCACCCCTCATGCTACGAGATGGTAAAAGGGATTCCTAGGTAAACCAACAACCTCAAGATAGGCAAAAACAAGACTAAACCATACAAGAACAATGCATTACATGAAGGTTACATTGCTTCCAGAGTAAAATAATCAAGTACATCAACTGAACAATACAAATCGTTATCATAGAAAGAGTGTCATCACAAAGTTGTAGAAGTTGATAAATCCAACTTCATAGTCCCCAAGAATCACCTACATGCAATCACCTGTCACATGCAACAAATATCCAGAACAAACAATAAGATGTTCTAAAAACTCTCAAGAAAGAATGTGCAAGCTAAAACTAGAAAATGATTATTGAATAAATATGATAATTACAATGTGATCAATCCTTATGATGGAGATCAAGGAAACCTAAAATTAGGAAACCCTAAATGAAACCCTAGTGTGCACGCTTAATAATTAATAAATAATTATTAATGTGTCTTTGTTTAGCTTAAGTAACCTAAAGGAATAAGTGACTTAATTAATTAAACAATATGATTAAATTAATTAAGTGGAATAACTTATTACTCTAACACCCCCCCTTAAGATGAACTTAGGGAGTAGCTTAAAAACTAGAACAAAGATGCATGAAAGAAAAGATGGGTCCCGACAACAAAGGCCTTATCAGGCACCCAAGTACAAATGCAATGCAAACTAAACTAATCGGGGTAAAGGAGAAAACCCAGTGAGAACAAAACGCCTCCCCAAAATAGAATGCAAAGAGAAACTAGGTGATGAAAAATGGAGGACTCCATAAGACCCCCAAGAAAACTATCCATCACAAAGATACATGAAAGAAAACCCCAAGAAGAGAGGAAGAAATAAACCACATAGGCCCCCCATAATGAAGTAGCTCCAAAAAGACTAAAGAAACCACATCTCCTGAATGAAGTGAGAGGGAAGAGGCTGAATGGATGCAATCTCTAAAGGTGAAGTAGGTGTAGCCCAAGGTGTCTCCATAGAAGCAGTTGTGACCTCAACCAATGAAGAAGCCTGAATAGGTGAATACTAAAGTGAAACCTCCAAAGATGAATGCTCAAATAGATCTTGCTTCACTGAAATGAAAGAAACCACATATGTAGTCATAGGAGTAATAGAAACCACAACAGTAGGTGGAGGAGATGGAATGGATGGCTCAATAATAGGATTTGAAGTGAGAACTCCAAAGTTCAAGAAGCCAAATTTATCCTCTGAATGATGATTCACACTAGAAGTGTGATGAATAGTTGTAGGAATAGAAGCACCATTAGTAGAAAAATCTAAAAAGGAATACAACTGAGATGAGTGATCCACCACCCCAGTAGCAATAACCACTCTACTATCCAAGTCTCTGATGATAACGTAATCAGGTGTGAACTCCACAAACCTCCCATTGCCTCCATGTGTGATTTGATATATAGAAAGAAGGTTGTTTGTCAAATGAGGAACACACAAGACATCTTGAAAATTCTTGTCCCCAAAAATAATAGACCCCTTCTCTATAATACTCATGTATGTAAACTTTTCCCCCACAGGTCGACAAAAAATTAGCCTGGCTTGAAACCCTTACACATAAAAAAATACTATGAGAGAATATCTACAAAATCACAAACAAGAAACCATAGGTCTGGAGCTCTGATACTATGTAGAAGTTGATAAATCCAACTTCACAATCCCCAAGAATCACCTGACACATGCAATAGATATCCAGAACAAAAAATAAGATGTTTTGTACACTCTCAAGCAAGAATGTGCAAGCTAAAACTAGAAATGATTATTGAATAATATGATGATTACAATGTGATCAATCCTTATGATGGAGATCAAGAAAACCTAAAATTAGGAAACCCTAAAAGAAACCCTAGTGTGCACACTTAATAATTAATAAATAATTATTAATGTTCCTAAGTTTAGCTCAAGTAACCTAAAGGAATAAATGACTTAATTAATTAACCAATATGATTAAATTAATTAAGTGAAATAACTTATTACTCTAACAAAAGTTGCATGGGTTATCCTAGCAGATCTTCCTAGGCCCCGACCCCCATCTTGGGTTATCCTTGTAGTGTCTCACGATCCCCGACCCCACATGAAAATCGATGCGGAATCAAATATCTTGCAAAGGGAAAAGATAATAATCTTTCCATTCTAGTCCTTCTCATCTCATCTCAAGTCTAAAAGAGCCCTTGAGCTAATGAGCAAGACACAATTAAAAAATTATGTGTTTAAAGCTACCCTTTCCCCTAATACTTTTATTTGATTTCCACTAAATTATCTAACTCTCACATGAGTTATCATGGCACCACTTTGTGCACTAGCCCCCATTGAGAGCCACTCCCCTACCAACAACACAAGGATCTGATCCATAAACCAAGGATAAACAAAGTGCACAAAAATGGATATAATATCTCAACTATAATACAAGAGGCAACACATCTCGTTCATAGTAATCGGGTGTTCAAACTCAATAACAACCAGGTGCACTACCCAAGGAAAACAAAGGGCTAAACCAAAATATCACAACAACCCCCACATAATATTAAACATGTGGAAGACTTACACATTCACAACTAACAGATTTCCCAACTTAAGTGAACAAAGAAAACATCATAATTAAATAAGTAATTCAAGCAAGTAATTAAACTATCATTAGGATTTCCTTAATCCAATTTCCATTTCAAGTAAACACAATAATACATTGCTCAAATAAACTAGCTTAATACAACTTCATTTATATTCAATATAGAAATAAAATCTAATTATTTAATTCAATTTCCCAATTACATCTATATAAAAATCAAATTTCTTTTCTTTTAAATCATTTCATTTTAAATTATCTATTTCGTACATTTTCATGCACCTATTTAAAATTAATTTAAATATATATATTTGAATATATACATAATTATTTATGTAATTATATATATACACACACACATATATATATATATTTAAATATGATAAAAATTAAATTATATTTTTTTTGAAACAATAATAAATATATATTTATATAAATATATTTATGCATATATATATGCATATAATAATATAATAATATATATATAATGCCAAATATAAATTGAATAAACAACAGACTAAAATCTTCGCAACCATTCATACTGTCGGGTTGTTAACACAACCAAACCCCATTAATGGGGGTGCATCTTGTGAGTGTTGGGCATTGCCTCCACAATGTCGCTTCCCCTTATGGGGGTGGCTATGGGAGTAGCTCCCATCCCCTTATAAACTATAAATTTCTTTTTTTTCAAACCTATGACTTATAAAAAATAAGATCATCATATGGATTTGCAGTAAGGTTTTTCAATATAAATTTTTATAGGGACCTCATCAAATATAAAAGGATATATATTATTTTATATATTTATATATTTATATGTGTATATGCATATATAATAATAATATATATATATAAATATATCAAAATGATTGCTCCAGATGAGCAATTTATTTTCACAAAATTTTACAAAGGTTTTCAATTTCCCTAGCCAAATAAAACTAATTAGAAGAAAATCAATAATTTTCTACAAGAAGATCTTTTAAAATATAATCAGAGATCTTCTACAAATTTTGACAAAAAGATTAAATCCATTCCTATAAAGGTTTTCCAAATTTTCTATATAATGCTTTTGGGAATTCTATTGTTTTAAATCAATTCCTACAAAGGCTCTAAAGCTTTCACGACAATCTTTCCAATTTTCAAAAACATGTAAAGCTTTAAAAACAAATAAAATTTTCTTCATTGTACAAGAAATCTTTTCCAATTTGAATTTAAATAAAAAAGAATAAAGAACCTATTTCAGATGCTTGAAAATTTGAAATTTGAAGTAGAGCCTCACCTTTAGACTCCAAAATTATCAAAGCCTCTTCCAAAATAATCCTCTTTTCCAGAATGTTGAAAATAAAACCAAAGCCAATATCCTGAGAACTTTGAATTTTCAAAACAACCACTAAATATCATTTTCATTCTCGTGAAATAGCCTTTTGCTCTCTTCGAGTTAATGCAATTACTCTCTCCGTGAATTATTTCCCAACACCAATTGATTAATTTCTAACTCATGTCACAATCCCAAAATATCTTTCCAAATCAAATCACAAGATATTTTCTTTAAGATATTTAATAAGATATTTGAATATTTAACAATTTAAAATAAAACATTAATTTAATTATCGATTCAATTAAATTCAGAACTTTATTTAATTAATTTAAATAATTAATTAAACAAAGCTTTTATAATCTAACAATTTTAATATCAAATTTAATCTAATTAATTTAATCACTATATAAAATAAATTCAATCTAAATAATTAAATTTACTTTACACAATAAATTAAATCAAATTTAATGCTTCTAACAACATTAATCACGAGTAAATAAATAATCCATTTAAAACATTATAAATATTAATTAACTCTAATATCCCACAGAGCATACCTTACAAAATAATTAAACGACAAGGAAAACAGGAACAACATGACAAAAAAGCATGACTGAAACAAGAATTGATGACACACTGTGACTAGGGTTGTGGTTTGACAAGGAAAACTTGTTACTACCTTCCAATCAACTATTCCATTGGGCAATGGACACACTGAAACTTGTGAATCTAGGTCGAGTTGATGTACTATACCTACAATCTTGCAATCAAAACATATGTCGTACATTTATATAGATCATGATCAATCACACCCTGGAGAGAAAATCATAGAATCATAGGGCACTGAAAAGTGAGTGATGCAATCCCATCCCCTTCACCAATACAGTGTCACATCAAAACTGACAAAACTAAAATATCAAATAACTACAGATGAAAATATATCAATATCAACTCACATAATCAACTACGCTAACCAGAGAGCATGTCATAATCAATAATCATCAATATAGTGTACCATCACATCTCACTATAAAAACCATCATCACTATAATGTCAGCAATCAAATAAAAACAACATAGTATCATAGTATATCAAAATAAAAGAACTATCTGAAAACATAAGAAAATTGAAGGGGTGCTACAATAAGCTCTACTGATGATGTGAGATTTTCCAAAGATTAAAAATCCTATCAATGCAATATGAAAAGAGTGTCAAGTTGGAAATAAAATAAAAAAAGAAAGATTCAAGATCAAAGAATATTCTACCATAGGTCCCTTGGAGTTAGTCCATACATATTTATGTGGACCTACCAGAATTAGAAGCTCATGTGGTGATAGGTATTTCACGGTATTAATTGATGATTATTCTAGAATGGCTTGGGTTACATTTTTCAAAGAAAAATCAAAATCTCTAGACAAGTTTAAAGTATTGAAGGCTATGGTTGAGCATGAAATGGATCTAAAAAATAAAAAATTTGAGGTTTGATAGAGATGGTCAGTTTACTTCAAATGAGTTTAATAGTATTTTTGAAGATCATGGAATAAAGAGGAATTTATCAACCCCTAGAACTCCTTAGGAAAATGGAGTTGTGGAAAGGAAAAGTAGAATAGTTCAAGAAGCAACTAGGACAATGATGAAGGAAGCTAATCTTCCAGATGTCTATTGGAGAGAAGAAATTCATATTGTAATCTAAATTCTTAATATAGATTAAGAAATAGGAAACAACTCAAAAAATCCCTATGATTTATGGCATGGTAAACCCCCTATTAAGAAATATTTTAGAGTGTTTGGAAGCAAATGTCATATTAGAATAGATGAAGAAAACTTAAGAAATTTTGATGCAAGGTTTGATGAAGGAATCTTCCTTGAACACTCTACAAGAAGCAACACCTACTGGTGTTACAAAAAATATTGAAGATTATTATTGAGAGTGCAAGTATCAAAGTGGATGAAGAACCACATCAAATTTTAGTACTGATAGAAGGATATGAATCTGATTAATCCCCTTGTAGTGAAGAGGAAAAGGTTGAAGATAAAGGAAAAAAATTGACAGTTGAAGAGGAAGAAGCTTTTGAAAAGAATCTTAAGAATCCTAAGTAATCTTAGACGAGTCATTCGGAAGATTAGATTATTGGCTCGATAAGAGAAAAGGTGTGTTAACAATAAGAAAATATTTTATGATAGAGGAACAATTAAATTTTTTGTTTTCTTTTTGAAGTGGAACCAAATACACTAAGGCATGCAAAGATGAGAATTGGGTAAACGAAATGAAGGAAGAGTTAGAATAGATAGAGAAGAAATTGAGTTGGGAATTGGTCCCAATACTAGTAGATAAGAATGTGATTAGTAATAAGTAGGTATTCTAGAGGAAGCTGAATGAAGATGGAAATTTTTTTAGAAACAAATCTATAATTGTGTGTAAGGGTTACTCACAAGTTGAAAGTATATAATTTTAAGAAACTTTTTCTCTAGTTGCAAGAGTGGAAGCTATCAGGATGTTTCTATCTTTTCTAGCACATAAAGATTTCAAATTATATTAGATGGATGTGAAGTATACATTCTTGAATAGTGAATTGGAAGAAGAGGTATACATTGAACAAATATAAGGTTTTTAGTTATCAAAAGATGCTAATATGGTTTGTAGATTGAAGAAATCCTTGTATGGATTGAAGCAAGCTCCCAAAGCTTGGTATGCAAGGTTAGATAATTATTTGTTGTAGCAAGGATTTAGAAAAGGTACTACATATAGCAATCTATATTTCAAAGTTGAAGGATAAAAAATATTATTGTGGTGGTATGTGTTGATGATATATTCTTTGGAGGAAATGAAAATATGTGAAAAATTTTTGCAAAAGAAATGCAGAAAGAATTTGAAATGTTAATGTATGGGGAGATGAATTTCTTCCTTGGTTTTCAGATAAGTCAATTAGAGGAATTTATATTCATATTAGAGTATAAGTATGTTAAGTAATTTTTGAAGTTTGGAATGGATGATTCTAAGTAGGCATGTACTCCTATATTTACTTGTTGTAAGTTGAGAAAAAATATTGAATCTCCTAAGACAGATTAGAGATAATATAGATTAATGATTGGTGGACTATTATATCTTACTACTACTAGACCAGATATAAATCATTTAGTTTATCTCGTGGATATATTTCAAGAAGATCCCAAAGAATCTCATGTTGTAGAAATGAAAATAATATTTAGATATTTGAAAGGCACTCTAGATTATGGTTTGTGGCATCCTAAGGATATTGACATCTCTTTGAGTGCATATACATATGCAGATTGGGTTGGATGTGAAAATGATAGGAAAAGTACAAGTGGTGGTAGTTTTTTTCTTGGAAGCAGGTTGGTATCATGGCTAATAAAAAAGAAGCATTCAATGTAATTATCTATTGTAGAATTAGAATATATTGTACCAACATCATGTTAGACACAAGTTTTATGGATGAAGCAAACATTGAAAGATATCAGAGTTTCATATGATGAACCTATACCTATCATGTGTGATAATACAAGTGCAATCAATATTTCAAAAAATTTGATAATGCATTCAAGAATAAAACATATCTCAATCCAGTATCACTTCTTGAGAGAGAAAGTTGCAGAGAATGAGGTAAATTTGGAGTATGCGCCTACTAAGGATTAGGTTTTTGAAGTTGTAGAGAATGAGGTGAAGTTTTAAGTATCACTAGGAGAAGTTAGGGGTTGTTTCCCCTCCTTGAACAACTAGATGCTTAAGTGGGTGCATCTTTCCAAGAAGCATTTCAAGATATATCTCTTGGTTTTGGAATAATGTTGAAAACTACCTCTTAGGGGAGTAGGTAGTAGTGGTTGTTGGTTGATGTAGTCTGAGTGTGTACAAAGATAGTATAGAAGAATTAGTGGTGTATGTAGATTTTTCCCTTTGTATTTTATAAAAGGGGTAGAAATAGTTAAAGTGGTTGAAAAAACATAGTGTAGAAATGGATATGGTATGAAGACCATAGAGGGAGAAAGCATGAAATTGCATTATCATTTACTATTGATGTCAAATGGGCAGAAAGTTAGCTAAAAAACAAAGTGAAGGCAGGGAGAGAATAAATTATTCTGTAAGGGGGGGAAAGGTGCACTAATGTGTAGTATGTGTTGTTGATCAAAGTTGTTGGTTTCAGAGTTGTTGGTTGATATTGATGATATTTCAATATCAAGTGTTTTCATCGATAGTGTGGAAAAATGTACACCATTAAATTTTCACACTATGTTTGGATCCCTTAATTTAATTGGAATTAATTAAGCCTCTAATTGGCACAATTATGAATTTAAAATCCTAATTAATCCCATTTTTTGAAAGGGAAACTTGTATTAAACAATTGCAAACATTATTTAAATTTCCTTGGAAATTGATGTCCTGGATTTAAGTCCTAGGAACCATTTGCCCAAGGGAGAATGAGTCCTCCTTAAGTTGAGGATCTCAATTTTAAATATATTTTTTTGGCAGAATTTTTATGATTCAAATTCAAATTGCAATTGTCAGTCTTTGATGTTTAATTTTTGGGAAATTAGAAAAGTACCTATAAATACAAGGTCTTTTTATCAATTCAATATCTAGAAGCAAGCTAGAACTTTTTGGGACACTTCACAAGAGAGCATATTATTGTCATAAGTGTTCAAGAGTATATTTATTAGCCTTCTACAACAAAATTCAAGATCTCAAGCATCATGTGAAAGTTGTTTTCAGTCATGCATGTTTTTGGAGCTAAAATTATGGTGTAGGTTTCAAGCATTCAAGCATCAATTCAAGCATCAAGATCAACATCCAATCATGATATTTCATGCAAGATCAAGACCTTGGAGAGATGTGTTAGATTCCAGTCCTCTTTAAAGGATCTCCATTCAAAGGGTTTGGTGAGTGGCAACATAGCATCAAGTTCATTCATCATTCCTTTCATTCATGTTTTATTTCATTTCAAGGATTAATTACCAAAGGAAAACTCCCATTCACCAAAAATAAACAAAATTTCTCTCTTTATATGTGTAGATTTGTAGGTGAAGAAGGATTGAAGATTCATCAAAAGTGCAATTTTGCAAAGTTGTCAAAGTTGACATCAAAGTTGTCAAGACACATAAACTTACTTGAAAAATTTATTTTCAAATTTTTGATAGTGAGTTCTAGAAAAATCAAGAGTGCATATCTAGGAGATGAGGATCGTGAAATCAGATTTTGGATCCCTATAGTAGGACCCATGCACTCTAGGGTAAATCTATCCTATGAGGACACTAAACAACAACTTTTGGTGACTGGTACACATCAACTTATCCTTCTTAGATCTACCAATTTTTTTTTTGTTTTTAATTGCTTTATGATTTAAATTGATTATTAAAGTTTCACGTTGTATAATTGAGCTCATTTACTATTTTTATTTTTTCTCCCCAAAATGTTGTTCAAGTAGATTTTAGCTTATCTTGTCATACAGAAATTAGCAAGATATCCAATAGGGTTGACTCACCTAGGCTTTAAAGTCAATCCTACCTTTGTAGACCTCATTTCCTAATGAAATAGGAGATTTATATGGGTGCATCACATATTCAATCACCCCATTTTGAATCTCCTATTTTTCTTCATTTCATTTTGGTGAACCCAACATTCTTGCACTATAAATTTTCTGATTTGGATTTCAATAAAACCCTAGATCTAGGGTTTTAATTAATTTTCATTTCATTTACAGTTGTTAAAGTTGCATTAGTTTTCATCTCATTTAGGGTTTTAAATTTTTTATTTTGAATTATTTAAAAATCTAAAAAATCTAAAAAATGGCATGCATATTACATTATTTTTGTATAGTACTTTCATATTAGTTTATTTTCAATCATTTACATTCACAAATTTGATAAAAAATTATATTTCAAAAAGTGTCACTTTGTTCATCATTTGTCATTAATTTAATTTTCATTAGACACCTAAATATAGAAAAAAAAATTCATTGAAACCATACTCTACGACTTGAAACTATAAATTCAAACATTAATAAAAATTCAAACTTTCATTTTTCAAAACCTTGACCTAGGACCTATTCACACTGGGTTGAATAAGTCCCTGCACAAGTGTTTCAAATTTTTGGGAAATAATTTCTCTCTATTTTCTTTGTTTTCTTCTACTATAACATTTGTGTTTCAATTTCAACAATAAAAAAAAATTATAATTGCTTCGATTAAGTTCAACTGGTCAAGTTTAGTACATTGTTTGAAATCAAAATCGGCATTAAAAACATATCATTTTCACTATATTGCATTCAAAAATTAGAAAATATTCCTATATCAAACATAGAACTTTGCATTAAATGGACATGTGTATGGGTAATTTATGGAGGTCTTTGAGATCTTTGGTAGATGTTTCAAGTTGTGTGCTTGGTGAATAACCCTAATGTAATTGATCCTACTCATGAACCCTCACCTCCTAATTAATGTCCCTGTGAAGTTGAAATCTTAGGTGAAGATGAATATCGTATGCAACAATTCATACAAGACTCCTTATGCAACCCTGAAAATAATACATCCTTCTATCCATCCATGCAAATACCACCTATAATCCCACCACTTGATATATTCAACCTTTTACATCTTGAAATTGAAGCACAAAGAAAGAATAAACCATCAGTCATTAATAGACTTGTTAAGAAGGATAGTAATGATACTTTTCTATCTTATGCTCATCAAATTACTGATACAATCATTAAATTAGAAGAGAGTTATAGTCAAGGATTTAAGTTCTTAAACAAACAAGGATGTGACATAATAAATGAGCACGAAATCCACAAAATATTAGAATAAATACCATCTGATGATACCAAGGGGTTAGGATATCAATATCTTGCTCCCTTGCACATGTCCTAAGGGGAAAGGTGTTCTCTTTCACAAGATCATATCAAGAGACCAATTAATGACTCATAAGGATGATGGAATTACCTTAGAAACTCCATCACCACCTCAACAAGTTTCCAAAAAAAGTAATAAATCTAAGCCCTACAAACTCAAGAAGTTACCATTCTTACACACTACAATAAATATTGAACAAAAGCTAGACCAACTCCTTCATCTAGGATTGATTTACTTGCCACCTATTCAAGAAAGAAAAAAGGAAAGAGTGCGAACATGAGCTACTATACATTTCATTGAAATCTTGGGCATCTTACTGATGAGTGTCATCTTTAACAACTATTGATACATGAAAATGATGTTATTGATGTAATTAACTAAAATCATGTATGCATTTCGCTCCTTTCCATGAGGTAGTTGTAGAATCATAGAATACTCACTATTGCATGTTTTACATTTATTGCAAATCATTTATATATTTAAAGGATCCCATTCTCATCACTCATCTTAGATTATCCTTGTCTTGTACTTAGTGGGGGCAAGGGGTTAGATAGCATTGTCCTAGTTTGTAAAATTTAATTTTCCCTTTGGCTAGTTGTCCACCTTCCATATATGATGAATAAGATTGGGGTGCAGATGACCTGCTATATTTTGACTCACATGTACCATACTAGTCTTGGTTTTCTTTTTCATATTCTTTGTGATTGCATGTGAATAATGTGATCCCCCATAAAGTGTTTCTTGGAATGTCTTTATATGTTTGTGAGCTTACTTTGGATGACCCTTGTCACTCTTTTAGTGCAAGGATATAAAGGAAGTGAATCTGTTGTGACATTCTTCTATTTGTATCTATATTCTTCTATCTATCATAACCATATATCTTTTCATTTGTCTTTTTTTTTTCCTTTTGAGGATGGTGCAAGGAATTAAGACATTTAGGTATCTTCCATGTTGACCCAAAATCTCTCCATTTTTTCGCTCTTTATGTTTCATTCTTCCTTTGTGCTCATTGTTCCATGAGTTATTTGGGGAATTATGATGGTTCTGAGCTCAATTATATCACTGTAGCAAAGACATAATGTTGAATCCAAATCCATGGATTTTCTATGTGTTATCTTAGGATTGCATATGAGGGGAAATCTCACTTTATGACATAGCTCTATCTTAGAAACATATGTTTTACATAGGTCTTTTTGAATAGAAATCTCATGTATTGGTATTTATTATCGTCTACTTTAAAGATATTTCTCACAAAATGGTGTTTAGCAATTTATTTAACATGGGGGCATACACGTCCCTACTCACTATTTTCCTAAAAGTGTGGTCTTCTTACTTCGCATGATCTGTCTTCTTGGTGGTGAAATTTGGTTTGATGTTCCTCAAGAGCACGATTTTTATTGGAAATGGCATTCCTCTTAGTGGTGATGCTACAACTAGTAAATCTTTTATCTTTGACTAGTCATCTCTTAGTGATGTCAAGAATGATGTTACCTAAGGTGAGACCTTTCATGAACTAAGAAAAACCCCTTTGAGTATCCTATCTTATTGTATTTAAAATTTCCACCAAGCATATCACAACTTGGTTGCCAATGGAGCCTTGTTTTTCATGAGTGCCTAGCACAATGCAGCTTGCTAGCTTTGTGACCATTTTTGTGGTTCCTTATCAATGTTATCAAAAGGTATAGCTTTTGGTATGGTTGATGTATGGGATATTGTATACCTAGCATGACTTTCCCAGTATCCATCCCCTTGAGGTTCGCCTAGTGGACAACAGGATTTCACTGGCATGTGTGAGTATATTTTGTTTGCATAGTGGATAGTGGGTTTCCACTTGTGAGTATTATTTTTGGACAAATAGGAAAGGCTTGATCAATACCTATTGGGAAAATATTCAAGGCTTGATCCAAACTTTCTCTTTTCTCTTTGTATCAATTTTGGCATTGTATGCTTAAGTATCTTGTCTTGCTAATGGGTGATCCCATAATAGTGGTTTACAATTTTTGGCCAAACTCGACACTGAAATTATTACTTTTAACTAAATCTTCACATTCAGGAACCTATAGAGGCTAAACTGTGAGGAATTTGAAGATGATGCAAAATAGAGTCTCATCACATTTTGTCTGTAGATTCTAAAAATATTTTTTCCAAAATTTTTGGAATCAAATTGAACTTCTTTTTCCATCTCCCACAAAACCTTTTTTTTTTAAGAAAACAACATTTTTAAAAAGTAATGCACACCATATAACACATAATTTTTTTTCCATGAAGGATAAAACTCTAATTCTTTCGAATTTAGATTTGTAACTCTGATATCTAGTGCTTCCACTTGGTTAGATAGTTTTAAATTGAATATTTTTTTCTTTAATCAAGTTTTGAAGTCAAACTAATTATAATTCAGACATAGTGTAGCCGTATAACGCATAACGTTTTTTATATAAATCAAAACTCAATTCTTTTTTGGTTGGATCAAGGAATTTAATATTTGGTCCACTCATATTTTTCAAAAAAAAATTCTATTTTTCCACATGTGTAGAACATAGACCTTCATTTTTGATGAAAAACCCATGTTTAATAAAACTACAAAAACAAATACATAATAAAACATGTTAAAATTATATCTGTTGGATAGCTCATTCTAAGGACTACCTAATTCTAGTTAGATTTGTGAAGAATCCTCCATTTTCATCCTCATACCGAGCTTCGAAGCATAAAAAATTATGTTTTTTTTTTTGTTTTTGTGGGAAAATGAAGAATAAGGGGGGTTCGTACAAACCCCTAGGGTTTCGAGCGAACCACCTTCAATATGCATTTCCTTTTGTTTTTCTGGGTGGGAAATGTGGGCCCAATAATTAATGGGTTCGCTCGAACCGTAGTCTGGGCAAACCCCTTTTGGGTTCAATCAAACTTGTAGGTTCATTCGAAACCCTAAAACCATTTTTTTTGTCATGGGGTCAATTTTTCTCAGTTTTCCTTCCTCCATCAAATTGTAAACCACTATTTTCAAAAGTGTTCAAGAGAATATTATTAGTCTTCTATAGTAGCATTCAATATCCCACACATTATGTCAAATTTATTTGCATTCATGCATGCTTTTGGAGATATCATTGTGATGTAGGTTTCAAGCATTCAAGCATAAATTAAAGCATCAAGATCAACTTCCAATTAAACTATTTCATGCAAGATCAAGAACCTGGAGAGATCTATTAGAATTTAGTCCTCTAAGGATCTCCATTCAAGGGTTTGGTGAGTTACAACATAGCATTGTTCATTCATCATTCCTTCCATTCATGTTTCATTTCATTCCAAGGTTTAATTACCAAAATGGGGTTTAACCAAGGCAGACCCCCATTCACCAAAAATAAAATAAAAATCCCTCTCCTTTTATGTGCAGATTTTCAAGTGAAGAAGGATTGAAGACTAATCAAATGTGTAATTTTGCAAAGTTGTCAAAGTTGTCAAGACACACAATCTTGCAAAATTTATTTTCAACATTTTGATAATGAGATTTGGAGAAATCAAGAGTGCCAATCTAGGAGTAGAGGACTATGAAATTATATTTTGGATACTTGTAGTAGGATCCATTCACCCTAGGGTGAATCTATCCCAAGAGGACACTGAACAACAAATTTTGGTGACCAGTACACATCAACTTACCCTTCTTAGATTTGCGAAAAGTTTTTTTTTTAATTGTTTTATGATTTAAATTGATGACCTTCAAGTTTCACATTGCATTTAATTGAGTTCATTTAATATTTTAATTTTTTCTCCCTAATGTGTTGTTCAAGTAGATTTTACCCTATCTTGTCATAAGGAAATTTGTAAGATTTCCAATAGGGTTGAATCACTTAGGGTTGAAATTCAATCCTACCTTTGGGGATCTCATTTCCTAATGAAATAGGAGAAAGATAAATGCATTACATATTAAATCACCCCATTTTGATAAAACCCTATTTTTCACCATTTCATCATCAATGACAAAGGGGGAGATTGTTGGAAGTTTTGAGATTGTTGTAAATTTGTTTTGTCATTGATGTCAATAGAGCATTGTTGCATTGATTTAAACCCTTAAGGAAGTAAGTGTATTTGTTGCAACATGTTATCATTAGTACAACAATTAGTGTCAACCTCTAATGTAGTAATGATGAGTATATTATTGTGGCTATCAACCTCTTGTGTTGTTGAGATGCTAAGAAAGTGTTGTGAATGTTGAATTGGTATTTGTGCTACTTTTTCCAATTGATTTTGAGTAAATTTGAATGAAAGAGAGTTCAATGTGACAGAGTGATGTTTAATGTTTTTCTCTTCATTTATTCATGGTTGAATATGTGCTCATGTAGTTTGGACATGATGAACAAAGATGTTTAGACGTTTTATGTCTAGAGTTTTAGGATCACGTGGGAAAAGAAGTATTTACTAGTGTGTGAATTGTGAAGCACTATTGTCTAAGAGAAATGAGATTTCTTTACATTTATATGTAGTAAAGTTTTTGGTGTTGTGGATTTGGGAACATTCTTATAATTTCTATATCTACATTCACTTGAATTTTTAGGTGTTGAGTTGTTCCAAAAGTTTGTATGATGTGTTGGATGTCTATGCCAGTATGTCTGGTTCCATAGAATGAAGGTGTTCTTGAGTTTCAGGTGGTTGTAGTGGTTGTGTATAATATTTTGATGGTGCTAGAGTATTCTAAGTTGTTGTATGAATAGTGTGGAATTTTTTTTTGTGGTCCTTGACCTTGAGAGGTGTGTTTGGTGTCACTTGTTATTGTTATTATAGGTTTGATCGACTTGGCATGATAACACTAATTGCAGAGGATAATTATTAATTTAGGAAGTCTTGAGAAGATTTTTTGTATAGATTTGGGTCCTAATTAAGTAATTTCATGGCTTGGATTCACTTATTTATATTGTGGAATTGTTTCATGCTGACCTATTTGATGTTACATGGTAGAGGTGCATACATTTCATTAAGGCCAACCTAATTGAGATTGTTCTAGGTCATGGAGGGTATAAATTCAAGGTGAATTGTTGTATGGATAGGGTGTGAAGTGTGTGATGTGAAATATGAAAAAGTGATCAAGTGTGTTGATCTGGGTGTGAGCCTTAATTCTTATGACTTCATAATTTAGTGAGAAGGTGTCAGTTTATTTGATGTGTTGTTTGTGCTTCAATTGAAATGTACCTTTTCCATATGAGAGATGAATTATTATCAATTCAACTTGACATTGAGAAATTGGAAGTGAGCCCTTGGTAATGAGCCTTATTGTATTTGGTCTTAAAATTCACATATATTAGTGAGCTAATCCTCACCATGTTTTTTCCCTTCTTGGTCTTTCCATGCAAATTCAAGGTATTTTTATGTGTTTAATGTGTTTTCATTACTGCTTTATATGTTTACATTCTTTTAATGCATGTTAAGGCTTTACTAGTGGATAAGGGTTTAAGAAATAATGCAGATCTTTGAATGTTAATGAGGTTTTATGATGTTTTAAAAGTATACAACTGATTCACCCCTCCTCTTTGTTGTCATATGTATTATAACAAACTTCTTTATAAAACTTGGACTGGAAGCTAGAATTGCACTTGGAACTAAAGAATTGGATGAGGGGTTACTTGGTGGGATTGTAACACTTGGACGTAAAATATTAGTGGGTTAGTCATGATCAGTATAATTAATAATACTACCATTCAAAGTAGATTTTGACATCTCAACATGGCATTTTTGATGACCATAAACTCCCCCTTCATTAAAAATCATATATCTTGACACAATAATGCTCTTAGTGAGAGGATTATACACCTATAAGCCTTAATTTTCTCACTATATCCAACAAAAATGAATGATTCACTTTTTGGATCTAACTTTTATCTCTTTTGATCAAATACATGAACATAGGATAAACAACCAAAAAAATTGAAATCCTTAACATTAGAGTTTTTCTCATACTAGGCTTCATAAGGAGTCATCATGTGAAGTGCACTTGTGGGACTCTAAATAATAATGTACACTGTTATAGCAAATGCACCACCCCAAAAATAATTGTGTATTCCCTTGGTCTATAATATAATCCTTTCTATTTCTACCATAGTATTTTTTTTCATTTTAGCTACTCCATTTTGTTGAGGTTTGTAAGCAGTGGTGAGTTGTCTTAGATGCCATGCATATCAAAATAATTTAAAAAATACCTTGAACAAAATTATCCTACACAATTAGTCCTTAAGAATTTGATTCTACACTTCTTTTTCATTTTTGACATGGGCTTTAAACTTCTTGAATGTGTCAAATGATTCATCTTTAATATTTAAAAAATAAAACCAACACTTTGGTGAGTAATCATCTATAAAAGTGATAAAATATGATGACTTACCAAAACTCTATGTTTGCATAGGACAACAAATTTTTGAGTGAACTAATTGAAGTGGATAATGGGCCCTCCATGCATTCCTTTTGAAAATTTCTCTCTTGCATTTTTTCCTTTAGCACATCCTTCACAAAATTCCTTGTGTTCTTCAACCTTAAGAAAATCATAAACTAATTCCTATGATGTTAAAATATTCAAAATATGAAAATTCAAATGCCCATACCTGAGATGCCACAACCAAATTTTATCCTCATATGTTTTATTAGCAAGATTGCTACCATGTTCTCCAAACTTCAATGGGAACATCCTATTCTTTGACATAGGCACAAGTATAACCACCCTATTTCCTTGATCCTTATCATAAATTGTATATTGTTAATTTTCAAATACCACCCTATAATTCTTGTCACATAATTATCTAACACTTAATAAATTATGCTACAACTGTGGAGTGTAATAAATGCCATGGACACTTTTCATACATTCTTTAGTATGGACTTCCATAGCTCCTTTTGTAGAAACCTCAATTTTTTTCATTACCAAGTTTGATCTTGGATTTGAAAATTTCATGATCCATTATATAAAAAGATTCGCATTCCTTAACATGTTAGAACATCTCAAATCCAAATACCAAATATATTTAATATCATTTTCAGATTTAGCATAAAATATAAATAAATTAGTTGGAGAAGCCTCATCACCCTCTTGAGAATAATGAACTTTTATTATCATTAGCTTCTTTTAATCTACAACCCCTTTCAAAGTGGTCATACGTATTACAATGATAACACTAGATATTTCTCTTATCAAAATTTCCTCCACCTCTTCCTCTTGAACTACCTCTTCCTCTATTTCCTATTGAATAATTTTGATGTTGACCTCTATTTTGGCCTTGGTTTCTTTTCATGCTATTATTGGCATCTTCATTCTTTGTAATTTGTAGTTTGGAAGAAAATTTTTCTCATCACTTTCTCCAGATAAATCTCCCAATATTTCTTCATGAGACATTAGAGATCCAACTAGGTGATCAAACTAAAAGGTAGATAAATCCTTTCTTTCTTTAATGATTGTTGCAACATGGTTCCATTTTGTTATTAGAGACCTAAAAAAATTTGATTAAAACTTCATTGTTTATGTTTTTTCCAAGAGTGGTCATTTATTAACCACATCATTTACTCTTACACAATAATCACTTACTTTCTCAATTTCTTGCATCTTCACTTTTTCAAAATCTCTCTTCAATGTCTATAGCTTTAGAATCTTGACCTAGTCACTTCCTTGGTAAGCTTCTTGTAGATTCTTCTAAGTATCTATAACAAAATTTTCACCTACAATTATAGGAAATAATATCTTATCTAGAGCTATCTGAATATGAAATAAGGCTTGATCATTCCTCTTTTTAGTAGCTTTAGCTTATCTATCACTGGTTGTAATAGTATTCCAATCTATTGTTTCTTCATAACTTGTTTCTACAATCTCCCACAAATATTTACCTATTAAAAAAGTCACCATCTTGATGTACCAATTTAATCATAGTCACTTCCAATAAATTTTAGAATCAACAAGGGATTAGAGCTTGACATGATTATTGAAAAAATAATCTAATCGGATACCAAATAAAGAATTTGATACCAAATGAAGAATCTGAAAGAAAACCTTGCTCTTTTAACCAACTAATCAAAACAATTATCACTATTGAACACATAACCAAAGTAAATAAAATTAGTGATAAATAAAATTACTTACTAATTTTAACAAATACCATAGAGGGACGCACTACATGAGTGAGTAGAAAAAGCATATGTCTACAAACCTCCATAATTTTTTCCACACAAGCAAGAGCCTAGTTACTTTTATTGTGCATTAATTTCATTATCAATCTCATTTATTTGTATCAAGATGTTTATCACTCAATTTTTTTATTTTTTTTTGTGATTAGAAAATATGTTTAAAATACATAATTGTATCTCTAATTAAAAGAATGTGAAATACAATTCATTAATTGACTAATAGTTGTAAACATGTTATACATCATTTTCTATTTACATTTATAAAATTAGCTCTGAATATTAAAAATATATCAATTTTTTTTTATAAAAGGCTCACTAATATAATAATTTGATGTTCTATTTTTTTAAGGAAATCTATTGATTTTCTTGAAAAAAAAGAAAAAAATCCCACATGAATTTCCATTCCATTTTAATAGATATTTACTAGTAAATGAAATATCTAAGATAAGGTTTAAGAACAAATATTTTAGAATAATATTAGATTATTGAAAAACCCATAAAGAGAGAAGGGGTCGTGTCAAGTTTGAGCAAAGCCCTTTATTATGTTGTAAGCATTGTTTGTCTTAAAAGTTTTGTTTTTTCTTTATTTTTTCTCATAAAAAAATATTTTGGAATTTAAAAAAAAATTCAAATAAAGCATAATCAGCAACAAAGATAAGATTATGCCATGCTATAAACATGTGTCCAACATTAATGAAAATGGTGTTGGAGCTTAATAGGAATTCCTAAAAGAATCTAAATGTTAAACATTATTATTAAATTTAAACACTGAGACTACATTTGCATATGTGAACATATATATAACAAGGAAGAGAAACAAGTATAAACATTGTTTGACGAAAAATCGTAATTCAAATGTGAATGTCCAACCAATGCTTATAAATTATTTGAAAAAATGTCCTTTGTAACTATGCACACAACTATTATTTGAAAAAATCCTCAATGATTTTATTAAACATAAACAACAAAAAAAAATTTAAAAATTGAACTATTCAACAAAACGATTCAAAGAATATTATCACATGCAAATATTGCTAGACGCCCCAAAAGACTATTTGACCAGATGCTAACAAAAATTAATCTCACAATTTGTATAATACCAAAACACACAAAAAAAAAAAAGAAGAAAAAGAATTGATGAAATGTCAACATATACTTACACTGATAGACACTATTATATATGCTCCAAAAATGTAAACTTATATCCTCTTGTTCAACTGAGTTCCTCATTTAGCCTATTCTTGACAGGGTCAACTGAGTTCCATTACAATACAACCTCATGTTTATCATGTTCCTCAATTTGCAAATCAATGCTTTCTCGGCCTTTGGTAAACTATGTGGTTCAATTCCAGATCAAACCATCTATGTGATGAGCTTGTTATTTAACTCACGTCCTGGTTGCCTATTAATGTTTAATGCTAGTTTAATATACTTCGCTTATTTGCTCCTCTGGACCCGAAGCTAAATTAACTGAGGTTCAGCACACAGACAAAAGATTTGAGTTATTGCCTACGTCTGTCTAATATGCACATCCTGGAAAACAAAACAAAAAAAGATTGAATTATTATGAGTGGACTGCATTCATTGTCTATTTAGTCTCATGCGTGCATCCTCCATGGACTCCACAGTCTCCCCCTATCCAGCCAACTGCCATGGGTCGAGACTAGCCAAATATTTTTGATTCCCAAGCTAATCCATTAAATTTCTAGGACTTCAAATAATTTTAGAAGGCTCTTTTTGTTGTTACTTACATTAATTTTATGCATGCCTACATATTAACGACTTCCAGGCCTGAACAAAGTCTAAGCCAAAATTTATTGAGTGTTCAAGTATGGCACTATGTGGACCTGCCATCCTTTTGCAATTCAATTTAAGGTGTGGGTTCGGTGTATGTTTTTCTTCTCTGCAACATTTTTTGTATGCTGCTACTGGTTGCATGATGGATGGAGGTCCTTGTGGTATGTAAAGTAATTGAAACCTTAATTAATCTTGTGTAGAAAGGAAATAAATGGAGGTGCTTTGCAATATGTGTAAGAATTTAGGAATACTATTAGAGAGTTGCAAATTACAGAACTGTAAAAGTTGAGATAAAAGATAAACTGTAAATAATTGCATTAATTATCAATTTGATCATTTCTTAAGAATGAGTACAGTATATATAGTAAGAGATGAGCTTTCTAGAATAACAACTAAAAAATAGGCATGCAACTAAGGAATCATTATCCTAAAAATCTAACTAGGAAACTTATCTACAGGGATATTTTAGGTTGAATATTCTACACTAACACCCCCGCTTAAGTGTAGCTAGGTGAAAGAGAGATATACAAATAATGCAAGGATGGGTGAATGAAAACATGAATGGGTCCCGACTTTAATCCCATGTTAGGTACCCAATTACAAAGAGGAAAGGAGAAACCCAGTGGGAAAAACTCATAACCAAAAGATACAATAATGATATCCATCGTAAATCCAATCAATCTCCATCCACACAAAGGATAACAAGTGAAGCCATACAAACCCCTGCATAATGAGATAATATACTACAAATAAGCACTATAAGCACACTTGGATAAGTGCATGGATCCGTGACACAATTTTGGCTCCTAAGATGTCAATTTTCTTTTCTTAAATCAGCAAAATTTGATTTGCACAAGAAAATGAAGATATTTACACTCAAAATTTCGAGATGCAACAAGAACAAAAGGTTAAGTGCTTTGAGTCTAGTTTCCAAGCTACTAATATTTTTTGAAATTAATGAAGATTAAGGGTCTCAAAAAGGGGGCGGGGGACCAAAACAGGTCCTGTTTTTATAAAAAAAAAACAGCATAGCAGCTGAAGGCTCCCCCCTTTTTGATTAACATTTTTTTAGAATTTCAAAAATCTCAATGGTGAGAAATTAGCTAAAACCATGTAGTTTATCCTCATTTATTTAGATAATTTTTTTAATGAGCATATAATATTTTATGAATTTTCAAAGTGGACACATCTTGAAAAGCGAAAATTTGAGCATGGTCCTCCCTAATTTTTTTGAAAACTAATCGAAAATTGATTTTTTTTCATCATGTGTAGAATGGAGTCTAGTTTCAAAAAATATAATTTTCTTCATGT
Source organism: Sequoiadendron giganteum (assembly GCA_007115665.2). NCBI lineage: Eukaryota > Viridiplantae > Streptophyta > Pinopsida > Cupressales > Cupressaceae > Sequoiadendron > Sequoiadendron giganteum. The sequence continues at coordinate 814,894,603 of CM021102.1, forward strand.
TTTGATGAAGGAGAAAAAATCTATCCTAGGACTAGCACATGGTTTTTGACCAAAAATAGAGGCATTTACAATAGAAGCTATGGATCAAAACCTTAACTAAATCAAAATGATTTTTTTTTATATATATTTAGATAGATAAGAGAGAATTTAACACTATCACGGTATTTTTATAAAATTGCATTGAAAGGTGTGCAAATGAGACGAGGAGCATGGACAAAAATATGAGAAAAAATTTCACCCTTTCAAAAAATCACGTCTTTTTCATGAAATGGTTGTCCAAACCTTTGGATGAGATTCCCAATGAAAAATCTAACTCATTGGGTAGGTATTTCCCAATGCAACCTACTTGGTTCATGCCAAATGGGTTGCTTCATTTGGCTAGTGCCAAATTTCATTCATGACTTTTGGAATGTATTTTCCTAATCTCTTTGATTTTCTCTTTCTCTATCAGGGAAACTATATATACATATGGAAATTTAATTTCTTATACTTTAAGTTAAATTTAATGTATATAGGCAGGATGTTTGAGAGTGGTTTCAGATCTCTAGGAGTCATAAAGAAAATTCTAGTTTTTGAAAAATCTTAAAAATTTCAGACTTAGTCAAATTTTAGTAATCAGCATGTCAAATTTCAGTAATCAAGAGGTCAAATTTCAATAATCTCTATATATCTCTCTCTACTCTCTATATCACCTCTCTCTATACCTACATATCCCTCTCTCCCTC
>CM021102.1:814896518-815034739 GCA_007115665.2 Sequoiadendron giganteum
GAGAGAGATTGGGAGGAGAGACAAAAATAAGGGGAGGTAGGGTGAGGTTGAGAGAGGGAGGGAGAGGAGAGATAGAGGGAAGTAGAGAGGGAAGGAGGGAGGGATGGAGTGTTAGTGATGGAGATAGAGCTTTGTGTGTGTGTGTGTGAGAGAGAGAGAGAGAGAGAGATAGAGAGAGTGGTGAGATAGAGAGGGGAGAGTGAGAGGGAGGGAGATAATTATGAGATAGAGAGGAGAGAGTTAGAGAGAAAGAGGGGGAAGAGAGGGATAGAGAGTGAGAGAGAGATGTAGGTAGAGGCAAGGAGAGGAGAGATAGATATTAGAGAGGGAAAGAGGTAGTGAGGGAGACATAAGTGAGATACAAAGTGATGGAAAAAGAGGTAGGTAAAGAGAGAGAGAGAAGGGAGATAAAGATAAGTAAAGAGGGAAGGAGATGTAGATAGAGAAGAGATAGAGATAAGTAGAGAGGGGAGGGAGGGAGGCATATGTAGGGAGGAGATAAAGGGGTGTGTGAGAGAAAGAGGGGGGAGAGAGGGAGGGACTAGAGAGATAAAAATTAGAGAGGAGGGAGTGAGAGAGAAAGACGATACAACTTGCCGACTACTAAAATTTGACCTCTTCATTTCTAAAATTTGAATTGTTGATTACTGAAATTTGATTGTGTAAATTTTTTAAGATCTTCCAAAAACTAGAATTTCCATTATAACTCCTAGAGATCTGAAACCACTCTCAAACATCTTGCCTATATAAATGAAACATAACTTAAAGTATAAGAAAGTAAATTTCCATATTTAAATGTCAACTTATACTCAAAGAGAAAATGAAAGAGTTTAGAAAAATGCATTCCAAAAGTCATTGCAAAAAGAAAGAGAACTCACACTTGTTCATTCATTGCAAAATTCAAGCCATTTGGTGAGTGCCAAATTTGGCGTTTTCTAAATTTGGCGAGTGCAATATGGCCTATTATAGATTTTTTTTGCAATTTGGCACCAAAATTGTGTCACAAATCCATGCACTTACCCACTTGTGGAGCAACACTAGAATCCTTAATTTGACAAGCAAGGAAAGATAATATGTTTTCTAGAAACCATATTAGAGCCATTGAACAACTTAGGTTGGAGTCATAATAAAACAACATCAGACCCAATGCTAAGGAACACTAAAAAATTCATAAATTGACACAACTCTAGAATATATGAAGAAAAAATTGATTGAAAAATGATCTAGAACTTAAATGATGTGCAAAGATAAAAAAATAAAATGTAAAACTAATGCATGCAAAAGGGAAATATTGCATCCATAGATGAATGTCCGCATTTGACTCCACGATTTCCTGTTGTGCAATATAAAATGAATTTTCACTCAAACTAACCTATGCTCTGATACCATGTAATGATTTAGGAATACTAGTATAGTTGAAAATCACAAAACTGCAAAAATTGAGATAAAAGATAAATTGTAAATAATTGCACTAATTATTAACTTGATAATTGCTTAAGAAAGAGTACAATATATATAGCAAGCGATGAGCCTTCTAGAATGAAAATTGGAAAATAGGCATTCAACTACATGCAAGATTGCACAACTAAGCAATCATTATCCTAAAAAATCTAACAACTAGGAAACTTATCTAGAGGAATACTTCAAGAAAAATATTGTACACTAACAATAGGGAGACCCTAAACTAAAGTATAAACCATTTTCTGAGAAGTTTTAGTAGTGGAAAGTAGTGTGTGAATTGGGATGCTTAGCCTAGCATCATGTTTTGAACCCATGCACAAGGGAAAAGTATAAATTATATCATTGTGGGGTCTTCGATGTCCATAATTTGATGGCATGGGAATTCATTGTATAAAGTACTACTGTACATTGCATTGGTTAAATGTTACGAAATCTAGATCAACAAAGTTGTTCTTTTCAGCCAATACCTAGTTTATGCTTTGTTTGGCATTGCGTTGTTTATTTATTGTTATTTTGGTATTTTTTATATGATATTAGAGTTAAGTTAGAGCGAGAAATATTTCAAGGAGGCGAAGATATTGTTGGATTGATATTTGTTTAGATGGATAAGCTTTGAATTAGTATAATATATTTATTTGAGAGCTTGATTTTTTTCTAACATAAACTGTAGAAAATTAAAGTTTGTTAATATTTGACATAAGTGGTTTTGCAAATTATAATATTGCAGCCAAAAATGTCTTAGGAGAAAAATATCTATGGAGGATAGTGAATAAAGAAATTGGAGAACCTCAACAAAATAATAAAGAAAAAGAGTAATGGAAATGTAAGTTAAAGAAAGCTAGAGGTATTATTTGTAAAACATTGAGTCTCAATCTCAATAGACAATTTTTTGATATTGATAATCCAATCTAGAGTTGCAATTTTTTTTAGAAAAAAAAGTATAAATATAAAATTATGGCTAGTATGTTTACTATAGAGGAAAAAAGGCTAAACTTAGATCTAGCTTATTTTGATTAAATGACAGATTACTTTAATGAAATTATGTATTTAAATGCCAACTAAAGAAAATAAGGGTTGTTCATGTGTAGAAAAAATTCAATTGATTGCAATGTTTGAAACAAGCTTCCTCAAGCTTGTAACATATTTAAAGAATATAGAAAGTTATTTAAAGAATCTATAAATAATGTTATACAATTAAATCCTACTACCTCCTAACAAAATTTTAATTGATTTTTTAAGTTAGTTTTAGATGAAGAATTTCAACTTATCAAAGAACGATATATTTAAAGGGATCATGCATATGTACCTAAGGGTAAATAATTTTTTAGATATGTTGATGTGAAGAAGAATTGAAAAAGCTACTAATTTTTTGAAATAATAACATTTCTAACCATTTTTCTAGAAAAAATTGATGGAGAAAAAACAAGTATGAAGAAAACCCATTATTTGGCATGTATTGTGGAAATGAGAATCACATGGGAAATTTTTGTTTTAAGAAAACGGATGATGAAAGAAAACAATACAAGTCTCAGAAAGATTTTTTTTAGGATAGGTCAAGATAGATAAGAATAGATGTATAGCCATCTTCTTCAAAATCCAAGAAAAATCAACTATGAAGGTAATTTCTCTACCAAAAATTAAATATAGTGTTAAGGGTGATACTTTTTATACTCTCATATAGAATGAATTTTAGATTTAGGAGAATATTTTCATATAATTGGGATAGATCTTTGTTTATTTATTTTCATGAAGAGAAGAATTCAGATCAAGAAATTACCATTGACAATAAAATTAAACTTCTAGTTTTACGAATAGAGGTTGTTAGTGTGAAAAATGGAAATTTGGAAAAAAATTTACTTGTTGAAATATTATAGATGAATCTTATTTTGAAAATTTCTCAAGTTGGATATGAGTTTGTAGTCACTATTGATCTAATCATTGCTAGAGATAAATAAAAATACATATGCAATGTAATTTTTATTGGTAGTGTTCATAATTAAGATCTAGTCTATTTAAATTTATTGGATTTGTTGATGACGAATACACACTCTCCAATACTTTTATTGCTCATGGTGATTATATGTCAAAAAATTGGAGTACCAAACTTGGACATACAAATTACATAAATTTAAGGGACATTGTTAGAATGAATATAGTTAAGAGGATTAAGAAAATATATATCTTTTGTAGGTGTATTTTGAGGATGTGTCTTAGATAAACACCATTGAAGTGATCATATGTCAATAAAATTCAATGCTATATTTGGAAAAACAAATTGTAGAAAATTATAGGTCATAGTTAAAATGAATATGGTTCGAGGATTAAAAAGTATTCCATCTTTTGAAGGTGTATGTGAAGGATGTTCATTGGGTATATTTCATTGAGATTCTTTTGATTCAAGAAAAACACAAAGAAGAAATCATCCACTACAACTTATTCATAGTGATTTATGTGAAATGTTTTATCCTTCACTTTTAAGCATTATATAACTTGTCACTTTTATTAATGATTATAGTAGGTGAGTATTGGTTAATTTTATTGAAATAAAAAGTGAACTATTTTGGGTTTTCCAAAAAATTAAGGCATTGGTTGAAAACCAAAGTCAATTTTTTTGATTAAAAATAAATAATGGAGATTAATATTGCAATCTTGCATTTGATTTTTTTTGTGATAATTATATTGTTAAAGTGCAAAAAAAAATTCCATATACCCCTCAACAAAATGGGATGACTAAAAAAATGAATATAACTCTTTTAAAAATGGATTGTTGATCATGTTTTGATTAATAGGGGAAAGATAGGTTTTGAAGGGACCCTAAAACCATTAACAAAAAAAGACACAAAATGTTTCCTCGAAGGATAAACAGAACCAACCACCAATAGCAACCCATCAACCAAAAAGTACTAAATAGAGGGTGTTGAACAAAGATAAATCAAAAGGCAACCAACAACAAAACAAAACTTAACCTACACCCCAACCCAACCCAAATAGAAAGAAACACATAATAACTAACTTAGGCCACCAAGAGAATTGGCCATCTCCAATTGTTGGTTCTTATGTTTTTCAACCATATCCAACAGTTTCTTTTTCTTAGCATCAAAGGTTTTCTTCAACTCAATCGATCCTCTAGTCATAGGTCCCTTATCATCATCTTTAGGAGTCTTCTTACCCTTTCCATTTTCCATGCATTACTTTTCCATAATCTCAAAGAAGTAGACCTAATCTTCTCTCAATTCACTAATTTTCCTAAATAGGATTCTAAAGACTCTACACTATTCTTTATGGAAATATGGCATTTCTCCATAAGTTTTTTGATGTCCACATTAATTCCAGACACTTTGGATTCTAGAGCAAAAATTATTTCTTCAAAAATAGACTTAAAGTCATGGTAGAATAAGGTCCACCATCCTATCAATTAGGACATCTGACACATCACCTTTAGGGACACTCTTAAGGTTTTCCTTTAAGCCTTTGATTTTAATGTTTATCTTATTGAATTCTATAAAGACCATTTAGGTAGTTTGAAAGTACCTGTAGCCCCAGCTCTAACCATATACAACTAATTAAACATAGAGGTTGCATCCTAATCCAAATAAGAGAAATCCTTTGAAAGAGAATCCACTTTCCAAGGCTCTTGATTTGCTTCTAGTTTTTCCACATCCTCCTCCCAACCCCTTTATTCCTTATCCTCTTCCTCCTTAGGCACCTCCTATGGAGGGGAGTCCACAATGGTCACCGTCTTCTTGCTAGCACACTTTTCCTCACCAGCTTCCTTAGGCTCCTTAGTCATAAAATCCAGAGCTTTACTCCTATGATTTCCAATGCGTGAAGAAAGTATCCTTGGTTTAGTAGCTCCAACCTCTTTAACCTGGGACCCCACCTTACCCCCAGCACCAACAACATCCTTACCACTCACCACCTCCTCTGGTTTAGGAGAGGAATCATCATACCCCACATCTATCTCTTCACTCCCAAAGTAGGCAATCCTTTTTGCAGTCATGTTACTCTTCACACCACCTCCCTTCCTTTTCTTCAAAGAAGTAGCCACAATAGCTAGGGAGAAATCCTCCTCCTCACCATTCCATTCCTCCTCATCCTCCTTCAAAGAATCCTCACCCATCAACCCAAAATCATCAAATAAACTCTTCTCCATGCCTTTGATGGTAGGATTTGGGAGAAGGGTCTTAATATGTTCCATTATAAGAAGAATTAGCCCCTCATGGAGGACTGATGCCTTTCTATTTTTAAGGTGTGCATACACTGAAATATCCAGTGAGGATAAAATAAAAAATGAAAAAGAGATAAACATGTCATTCCTCAAATGATTAAGGAGCATGAAATGATGACTAAGGATCACCTTAAATCTCCCTTCTAGGGTTACATACCTAACCATTCCCCCGACAACACTTTCCCAAATCTTCTTCATAGACTTTCTTTCATAACCCAATTTTCCAGCTTGATTAATCTTTTCCTCTCATCATCCTTGAAGAACTGAGTCACCACCTCTTCATTTTTTTTATTATCCTTAAAAAATTTCCTACCAATGGTTGGAAATCTAGTAACTGAGGCAATCAAATCCTCATTCACTTCCACCTCCACACCTTTAAACCTAACCTTTCGGTTATGCCATAATGAAACGAATTGGGCAGAGACATTAGGATCATGCCCATACAATCTCTCCAGATATGGAGTGAAGTTCCCATGCTACAAAATGGTCCAGAGCTTCTCCATGCACCTTATGTCACCACAAGAATGTGGTTCGATTCGACTCCTTTTGCCACCCATGTTAACCAACACATAATTCTCAGAGACCATGTGAAATGCTCATAATTGAAGTCCAAAAAATAGTAAATCACCTACAAAGTGTGTGAAATAGAGCAAAGTACCATGCCATAAATGTTTCCACACTTCATCCCATGCCATCATTCCATAATAAGCTTGTGGATTTCTCGAGAATGATCACACCTTCCTCCCATGAACAAATTTCATTGAGACTGATAGCCTCATTGGCAAAGAAATCCACCAATGGGTTACCTTCTTGATAAACATGTGATATGTGAGTCTCATCACAAGATTGCAACATCATTATAGTATCCCTTATAAGATGATCAAAAATTCAACTCAGAGACTGAATGCCATAGAGATAATTAATGATGTTATGGGATCTCCTTCCACCCACAACTTGGAGTAACCTCTATTGATGGCATACTTAACAATGATAAATGAAACCTTTGCCTCCACACAATTATTGTTTTGAATTCCCAACAAGAGTGACACCATGCCCAGGAGTCTATCCATATCATCTCTTAACACCCCCTCACAACATGCAAGCTCAGTATTCCCCTTTTCCACCCCATCAAAATTAATTTTAATCCAACCAAAAGGAGGAGCCTTCCATCTAGTGTTTAATCTTTTGGCTAAGCTTGAATTCAGACTTAAAAAATAAATATAGTTAATATTTTAATTAGAAGTCACTAGCAACTTATACCCAGTAAGGGAATCAGAAGGGGTGCACCGAGCATAATTAGAGTGAATCAAAGCAAAGAAAATAGACTATTTGATCTTAATGTAGAGAATAACAAGATTGAGTTTGGAATCCCTAAAAATCCTATTATTTCTTTCTTTCCATAGCCCCCAAGCAATATGCGGGACCATAAGCTCCCAAATCCATCACAAAATCATGTAGGAAAAGGGGCAAGAACACCGCTCATGGAACTTAGCAAGGGACTCTAGAGAAACCCAGCCAACATCCCAGAGATAGAGAAATTTACTCCAAAAAAAGAAAGAATAATTACACCCAAGGAGAATATGAAAAGCACTTTCACCATCCACTTCACAAAGAACACATTTGTTAGGAATCACAAAGCCCCTCTTACAAAGTTTATCCAACGTCAAGAATTTACATTACATAAGCAACCAGAAGAAGAAATTCACCCTCATGATGAGATTCTTATTCCAAATATTTCCCTAGAAAGGGAAAGAGGCGGGTGTATCCATAAAACTCGAAAGAACAAAAGACACATAAAATTTTCCACTAGCACAAGGGGCCCAAATGATTCCGTCGGGTCCAGGAAATGAGGGAATTATGACCAATCTTAAAAATTCGTTCAAAATCCTTAAAGAAGGGTCCCAAGCCTCAAAATTCTTCCATTCTCCACCCTCAAAATAATTTTCCACCTTGGTCTCAAAAATAAATTTGCAAAAAGGGGTAATAGGAGGGGTCCAAGGAAGACAAGTAAGAGGACATGTCCCAAACCAAGAGTCCTCCCAAAATAGAATATAGGTACCATCACCCAACAACCACTTAACATCTCTCGAAATCAAGTTCCTACACATCATAATATCCTTCCAAAAACATGAACCCGATGAAATCTCTTTTGAGGACAACATGTCCCACGGTCTTCCAAAACCATAAAAATACTTATTTTATCCCAAAGAGGCCCACCCAACACTCCCATTTAGGAGCCTCTAGAAATTCTTAGAAAAAAAATATTTATTAAACACCTTCAAGTTCTTAATACCAAGACCCCCCACTTCTTAGGTCTACACATAGAATCCCAAGCCACAAGGGGAATTATGGACTTGGTTTCAATCCTAGACCACAAAAACCTTCTCATGATCTATTCCATTTTATCTTTAAACATAGAAGGAATCTTGAAAAGAATCATATCATACAGGGGTAAGTTCTAAAGCTTAGAATAAATAAGTTAAATTTTACCAACTTGAGTGAGAAGCGCACCCTTCCAATTGACAAGCTTCCTACTGAATTTATCCAGGGAACCAAAAGGACTCAGGGATTTTGGATATGAACAAAGGGAGTCCCAAATAAGAGGATGGGAATTCACCCCTATGGCAAGAAATAATTCTAGCAAGCTTAAGCTATAACTCCTTTGGGGTATTAAGAAAAAATATCAAACTTTTTGGTAAATTGACCTTCTAACCAAAAGCCTTCTCATAGTCAGAAAACAACTTAACATCTCTAACTTCCTTCACCGAAGAAACACCCATCAACTTAGTGTCATCTACAAATTGATGGTGTGTAATAGGTGCACACCTAGATGCAGGTGAGAGACCACACATGACACCATCTTGAAGAAACTTCTGAATTTTGCAACCTAGAGCCTCCGCCATCAGAACGAAAAGAAAATGAAAAATCATATCTCCCTACCTCAAGCCCCTCGAGCTTCGAAAGAAAGGAGAAGGAAATCCATTAACCATAATAGAAAAAGAGGTAGAAGAACTAATTTTCTCAACAAGTTGGAGGAAATTTCTACAAAATTCAAACGTGTCCAAGACATTCAACAAGAATCTCAAGTTTACTCTGTCATAAGCTTTAAGTAGATCTAGTTTTAGAAAGAAACTTGGTTTCTTCGAAACACTAAAAAAATGAGCTAACTCATACACCATGATAATAGAATCAAGGATTTGATGCCCCTTAACAAATACACTTTGATGCTTAGATATCAAGGAAAAAAAATGATGTTTTAATCTGGAGGCAAGCACCTTCAAAAAAATTTTGTAGATCGAATTACAAAGGCTGATCGATCGGAAATCACCAAAACACCTAGAATTACTCAACTTTGGAATAAAAATAAATAAATTCACATTAAGATATTTAAGAAGACACATTGATCTAAAAAATTCCTTCATGGCATTAATCACATCCTCAGAGAGAATATCCCAACAAGATTGGAAAAAAGGAAAAGGGAAGTCATCAGGGTTGGGGGCCTTGTTACCTTCATAAGAGAACACCACATCTTTAAAATCTGAGGCCAAACGGATAGCAATCAACTCCTTATTCAAATTATCAGACACACCTTTGGGGATGACATTCATTAAGGTATCCACACCCCTTTGATCCTGGACCAAATCCTCTAACAAAAGGTTTTCAAAAAACCTAGTTGCAACATTTATGATAGCTTCCTCATCCTCCAGCAGCATCCCATCAACATTAATTGAAGAGATACAATTAGATGATTTATGCCACAAGGTGATCCCACAGTAGTGGTTTACAATTTTTGGCCAAACTGGACACTAAAATTATTATTTTGAACTAAATCTTCACATTCAGGCACCTATAGCGGGTAAACCGTGAGAAATTTGAAGATGATGCAAAATAGAATCTCATCATATTTTGTCTGTAGATTCTAAAAATATTTTTTTCAAATTTTTTGAAATCAGATTGCACTTCTTTTTCCATCTCCCATGAAAAATTGGTTTTTTTCAGAAAACAACATTTTTAAAAAGTGGCGTTCACCATATACAACATAACTTTTTTTGTATGAAGGATACAATTTTAATTTTTTAGAATTTAGATTTGTAACTATGATATCTAGCACTTTCATCTGGTATCATAGTTTTTTATTGAATATTTTTTCCTTAATAGAGGTTCAAAGTCAAACCAATTGCAATTCAGACATAGGCGGACTGTATACAACATAAATTTTTCTGTATGTATCAAAATTAAATTTTTATTTTTTTAATGGATCAAGGAAATCAATTCCCAGCATGAACATATTTTATAAAAATTTAGTTTGATAATTTTCTATTTTGTCACATATGCAAAACAAAGAGCTTGATTTTCGGTGAAAAACCTATGTTTAATAAAACTAAAAAAACACATACATAATAAAACCAAAATATATTAAAATTATATTTGTGGGATAGCTCATTCCAAGGAATACCATAGTCATTTGAAATAAATTTTAAATGAACTCATTTGATCCCCCAAAAGGTAAATCAAAAGTGATTTTTTATCAACATTTTGATAGGTGTAAAGGAGACTCATTTATTGGTATGGTTTAAAACTAGTGAGGTCCTATCCAAGGGGGTTTTATCTAAAGTGGTTTGATAAAACCCTCTTGAATTGGAATACTTAAAATGGAACTTTTAAAGGCTTAAATCATTATATTTTTAAAAAATATGCGATTTCAACAAAAATCAGTTCCTCTCAGAAATTGTAAACCAGCTTTGTGGGATCACCCCACAAAGCAATAGTATTAAAGAACTTAGAATTGAGATTCCCATATTTAAGCCAAATAGCCCATGATCTTTTCCTCCAAAAATCCTCTTCCTTTGAAACAACATCATGCAATTTCCTAAGAAGACTATCTTCTAAAAATTTTAAGTCCTCTAAAAGATCCTTCGACTAGATGACATTCTAGACATCCTCTAGATTCTTTAGGATATAAATTTTGGACTTGAAAATATGCCCAAATGACTCTCTATTCCACTTCCTAAGCCTCTTCTTAACAAAATTTAACTTCTTAGCAATTCTAAACATCACAATATCGTCAACCTTAGCCTTCCACCATTTTCTGATGCAATCCATAAAACAAGGGTTCCTGATCCACATGACTTCAAATCAAAAAAAAAAATATCCTTTTTCTCCCAAGCTTATCCACAACAAAAGCAATAGGAAAGTGGTCTGACCCACATCTTGTAACTATAGACAATGAACAAGCAAAGTATATAAAATAGGAATCTAAGATTAAATTTTTATCCAATCTGACTTTGATATTATCTGCATGAACATGCCTATTAGTCCAAGTAAAATTCATGCTAGATAAATTGACATTAATGAGGAAATTTTCATCAATGAACATATTAAGGTCATACCTACTCTCAGGATTGGCTTGAGACCCACCCATTTTCTCATTGCCATATAGAGGACTGTTAAAATCTCCCATAACAAGCCAAGGAAATCAAAGAAACCTAACCAAAGGGCCCCAAGATCATCCCAAATATTTTTTCGATTGCACTATAGATTAGGAGAATACACATTAGAAATAACCCAGGAATAAGAATCCTTGAGCCAAACAAACTTAGTTTCAACATGATTAAAACTTTCAACAATCGAGGTACCTCTTAATAGATTAAAATTCCAAAAAGTGACCACACCACTTGAAGCTCCTTCATAACTCACCCCATGAAACTCACAATCCTTAAAGAATAGATTCTTTAAGGATTCTAGCTTGTCAATCTGCATTTTAGTCTCTTGAATCTGTAAGATATCTGGCTTATGATCTGAGACAATATTTTTCAGGAGGTCCTACTTGTGCATGTTATTCAACCCCTTGATATTCCATGAAATGATCTTCATTTGTAGGAAGAGGGGTTTCTCTTAGAGAACAACTCAAACAGAGTCGTATGGACTCCCTCTAAGATTTCCTACTGACACTCCCTCTCCCTCCTCTTTTGCAGGGTAGGTCTGCCCTGGCCCCTTGAATTAGACCCACAATCCGCTTTTTGCCTTCTTGGGGTGACACCTTTGTGAGGCTAAGGGGGAGGGGAGGAAGAATATTTCTTCTTCCTACCCCGAACTTGAGTGAAACCCTCATCTTCTTTTTTGACTACATCAACCACAACTATAACACCCACCGAATCCACACCAAGAGGGGATGACGCAACCATAGCCAACTCCAACATAGGTATTTTTGAAGAGAACACTATTTATGAGATGTGATCCACCTCCTAAGTAGAAGAATGACCAACAACCTCCTCCCTAGAAGCAACCATATTAGCATCCTCCTTCCTAGGAACAATCAGGTCCTTTCCAACCTCATAAGGAGGAGCAAGTGGGAGAATAATATTCTCACCCTCCACTCCATTCTCAACCACAATTTTATATTGGTTCTCTTTGGGGTCCTTTTTCTTCCAAACCTTAGATTACCTGATAGACAAGCATGAGGTACCACATTCATCTCACAATATTTAGCCCAATGCCCCATTTTATTACACTTGAAGCAAGAAAAGGGAAGATTTTCAAAGACAATCTGCTACTTCCAAGCCCTTTCCTTAGATTTCAAAAAGAAGAACTCAAGTAGCATAGCATCCCATTCAATCATGACACAAAATATGACAGCCACTAACCACTTCCTTGACCAAGTGGCCTCATCAATGGAGACAATCCTACCGAAAGAGTTAGCCACTGCCAAAAAAAATTCTTCATCCAAATATTCCAACGTGGGTTAGGTAGCTTTACCCACACAGAAGCCAAATTTGAAAGACACTTTGATAAATTCATTCTAGGCTCCTATTGAGGAAGAACCATAGAGAGGCACCCAAAAGACTAGGACCCTTTTGCAAACACATTTCTCAGGTCCTCATCAAAAGAAAAGGCAAAGGAGAAGAAGCCGTTATCCATAGCTACAATTTCCACTTTACCCTTTAACACCAACTTATTATGCACCTAGGTGTGAACTTCCTCAATCTTAGGTCTAGGACCCAAAACTTTCCCAACTAGGGAAAATCCATTTTAGCAATGTTTTTATCCACGAGTGAGTTTAAAAAAGAAAATGAAAACACCCCTTACTCATGAGAGGATGAAACTAACTCAACAACAAAACCTTTTCCTTTAATTTTAGAGGAAAAAAGGTTGACCATTTCTAACCTAGCAGAGAAGAATTTCTTTCTGATTGGTGCTCAACCACCAAAGCACGCTCAATTTGGGGAGAAGATGAGTTAGCCATGCAAGATTCCCCAGATGGGACGCGCTCATTCTCCACAAGGACCTTAGGAACCGAATCCAACAAGGGACACCCTTCACAAGGCTCCTTGTGATTAACATCCACACAAATCTCTTCCAGGCACATATCTTTGACCAACTCCTCATGACATGATTTTTCCTTCCTATTAGCTCTATTATTTCCACTCATTCTCGCCTTGCCTTCTACAAAATCTGAAAATCCCACCTCTGTATCATGCCCAAACTGCCAGATGCCATGAAAACCCGAGCTTGAGTTCAAATTCAAATTGCTCAAGCCCGCCACCGAACCAGTCCTCTCGCCAATGGATACTCCTCCAACGGTCTCCGTTCGATAGAATTTTTTTGTTGATCATGTTGTATTCTAGAAGTTTGCATAATAAATTTTTGGTTTTCACTATTTATTTTAATGCACATATTATAAATATAATTCCCACCAATCCTTCACAAATATCACCCCTAAAGAAACGTGGAGTGGAAGAAATTCTCAGAATGGGTATCTTAAAGTATTTGTGTCTATTGCTTGGGCACAAACCCCTAATGAAAATAAAAAATTTAGAGCCAAAAAATCATAAGTGTCTATATATGAAGTATAATGAAGAATCAAAGTCTTACACGTTATATCATTTGTCAATAAATAGTTTTTAGTAGAGATGTAAAGTTTGGTGACCTTCACAATTTACAACCACTTCTTCTCACTCTGTAATAGTAAATGATTTTTAATTTTTAAATATTTCACGAAGAAAAGGAGACTCTATTAACTAGGATGATGTGTATGAGTTACCACTAATAATACTATTGAAAAATGAATCTAATTCTTGTGACCATCCATTATGTATAATTAATAATTATGAATAATTTTCAACAAGAAAAAAGAAGATTTATTGAATAGATATATTCCAGAAAATCCCAAATATCTATGGAAGGAATTTTAGTTTTCCCATGGTCAAATCCTTAAAAAATAAATGATGTAATATCATATCACAAAGTTACAAGGATGAAATAATGGGAGCGGGTCATAAAAGAATAATTTGATGCATTGTTGATGAATAAAACTGGGGAACTTGTGCTCCTCCCTAATGTAAGAATATTATTTGTTGTAAATATTTTTATAGATAAAAATTCAAATAAAATGGATCTATTAAAAAATTCAATGCTATATTGGTTGCTAAGGGATTCAATAAATAATATGTTGTTGATTATGAAGAAATATTTAATCCTATCATCAAAATTAATATAAATAATGTAGACACTTAAAAGTGTCCTGATAATAAATGCATACTTGGTTTCTTGTACTAACACCATTTTCTAGTCTATTTCAACTAATTCCTCTATTTAATTAAATAGTGTCAATTATTTGGTTAAATTCACCTTTTCTACAATTAATTAAATAAATCAAATTTATTTAGTTAATTCATTATTCTTCATACTAGTTTCATTCTCACTTGATTAAATAATGCAAATTATTTAATTAATTTTTATAATCAGGCCTTGATTAAATAGTTCATTATTATTTAATTAAATTCCTTTCTCTCATCCACTTTCACAATTAAATGATTTTAATTAATTGTTTAACTAGCTAATTTCTTCAAATCCTCCAACGTTTCCCACTTGGACAATGATTATTCCATTTTTGAATTCAAACATTCCCCCCAAATGAAAATATCTCTAACATTCCTACAACATAATTCCTAAAAAAATAGGGAATTGATTGAGCCTCTCATGGATCTTGAACCCTTGATTCAATATTTGATCCATGTCTCATGGATTGTCAATCTCTAGATTAATCCTTGATCCATGTTGATTTATCTCATTTGATTTCATCTCTTGATTAGAATTTTTTATCTTCACCATTGATTATCATTTCAAAAATCTATAAATAGTGAGCATTTCTTCACAATAGTCATCCACAATCTTTGAGTAAACTTACTCTCTTAAATTGAATCTACAATTTGGTCAATTTGAGTGCACTTTATGGGTCATTTGAGTTCATTCTTCATTAATTTCCATCAATTTGATTTGCACATCATGTATTTTTCTAGATTGTAGCACTCCACATCCATGAAGGAAATAATCCCATAATGAGATTAAGGTTTGCATTTTATTGATTAGATTTCATTTAATCTTTGTTTCAATATTTCATGTTTTTCAAAATTAATTTGTTTTGTAATCAATTTCATTGAGATTTATATGTTTAACTGATCATTAGCTTTTTTAATTTCATTCAATTTAGCTTTAATTGGTCAATTGAGTTTATATATCTACAAAATGGCATGCCTGATGGGACCACATGTCCCTAGCTAACAAATTTGGCTTGAGATTTCTATGTTTTAAAGGAACATGAAGCAGAATAGCTCACTTTTCAGTTACAAAGTGACACACTTGAAATATTGTGATGTAGATATTTTATCAAAGGCTAGCACACTTGTAATTGTGACACATTTCCTTATTTTAATTCTTTCTATTTGCAAGTCTGATAGATCATTGTAGTTGTAAATACTAACACACTTGAACAAAAGCAAAGTGATGCAATTGTAAATCTTGTTGCACTTGTAGAGATGTAGAGTGACACACTTGTCTAGTAGACTAACATAGTTGCAAGTAAAACAAACAGTTAAATTCTAGGTATATCATTTCAATTTCAAGTTTATTTGACATCTAAACCTAACCCAAACTTTTTTTCTCTATTTTTATTAAGACTAATATTTTACAAAAAGCTAAATGAGGTCTCAAGCATGAAGTCAAGTTTTTATTAACAATCTTTCATCATGAATATGTCAAATTTCAAAAGTGTTTATAACACTTGTGTGAAGGATAACCCAAGATTCATTTCACTTGAAATCTTTAACTTAGGTTCAATTTTACATTTGGTGTTTAACAATTCGAAAAATATCTTGAAATTTTCAATTTGGGCTTAATAATTGAACCACACAATCTCACTTTTGTTTGGGTTTTAAAAAAGAGAAAAAAAATCTCACACTTAATTTGGTGCTTTTAATATTTACTTGCATTTATGTGTGGTGCACCTAAAATGAACAAGAGTGTGTGTTTTGTCTTTTATGCTTGGTATACTAGCAAGTGCATATCTTCTACCCTTGTGATTCGTGTGATCTTGCGTGAAGATAAAAACTTCTTGTTTACAATTTTTTCATTGTAAACCCTATAAGGTTTTGCTACGTATCCTCTTCCCTTATGCTTTGTGTGATCTTGGGTGAAGAGAAATCGAATCTCCTTCATTTTTTCTTCTTTGAATTAGGAGGCCTACCTTGATACACATCCTAATGGAGAACTCAAGGGTTCAACCTCAAGTGAAATTTAGGGGTGTGTTATACAAATTGGTTGAGAGAAAAAGATGTAGGTGAAACCATTCATGTAGCACTTTGGACTTGTGTTATGAGACTACAATTATTTAGTTCTTAGAGGTGATGTACAAGAGGTCAATAGAGTTCACTTAATACCCACTAAAAACCTTTTTTAGAGACCTAAAGGCCATTGAACGTCTCTTAAGAAGGTGCAATGAAACAACATCATTCCATGAATATATTCATTATGTATTGATTTCTTGTTGAGGTGAAAAACACCTTGTAAGGAAATTTTCTTGTCAAGGTAAGAGGTGTATCATGTACACATGCATAATCTAGTCATCCACTCAAGCTAGGTATTTTATCTTGCAGACCTGACTTAAGAGACACACCCACTTAAATAAATAGGAATGTGCTTGATTTTTTTTCTATAAAGCTTTTCTTAGTGAGATTCATGAAAGAAACCTCACGAATTAAGAATTCTTGTTTTTAGCAAACTAATATCTTAGTGTTCTTCCTAGTATTTTTGTCTATATCTTTTCTTATTATGTCAAACTAAACCTAGTGAACTATAATTTAGGACTTTGGTTTCCACAAATTTTGGGCTTTTGTGGAAAACAACTTGATCTTTTGTAGATATCTCAGTATTAAACAATTCATAATCAAGATTTCTATGTGGTAAAAATAATTCATGCTAAATCAGATTTAAATAATTGAATCCACAAATTAGGATTCAAATTCATTGGTTACTTGATTCCAAACAAAACAAAGAAGAAAATTCATGCTAAAAAATATTTTTATCATTGAATTTTTTTTTGAGTTATCCTTAGATCAAAAAATTATTCTCCATCAAACATTGTACGAGGTTCTTTATCACAAAAATTTGGAAATTATCAAACATAAACTTATGTTGTCATTTAGGGATCAAAATCATTCAACATCAAAAAATCAAACATATAATCAAACATCATAAACATCTCATATCAAATCAACAAAATTAGACATTTGGGCATAAATCACTTATGTTTGAATTTTTTATTACATCTACTAATTTAGCCTTATCCTTGAAAATGATATTATTTTCAAGGTGTTTAGGTTGAGTTAGAAATCATCATTGTGAACAAATTAACTTTGGAGTCATGAGTCTACTCCCAAAGTAGTAAGTTGATAATCAAACACTTCAAAATCAAAATCAAACCAAATCCTAGGTGTATTCCAAGTCAAATTTTTCATATCATTCATATCATCATCATCATCATTGAATCAAATTAAACTAAGACATCATAATCTACAATAAATTTTAGGCTACAAAATATATTTCCATTCTTGTATGGTAACAACAAGATCACAATGCAAGAAAGCTATGGAAACTACCCCATTGAATAAAGGGATCCTACCTCAAGCTTCTGTAATAAGCCATATGGAATTCCTCAAGAAATGAGGTTCCTCCAACAAACACAAACCCTCCAACAACAACAAAAAAACCAAACCACAAGTGTAAACTATTTATATTGAGGAGGGACCAAAATTGAATGAGATTTCTCAAGAAAACATCCTAGAGTTACAACAACAAAATATATTTTCTCCATGTAATCAAAGTGTTAATGAAACAAGACCCTACAAAATACATGATTAAAATTGTACAAAATGGTGCTAAAATTCCATATAACTTTGATGTTAACACATTAAAGGAACAACCCCTTGAGAAAATAACACAATCACAACATCAAGACTTTTCTCAATATGCTTCAAGAAACCATCCACAAGGGAGTGAATCCTTTATACATAATGTGATCAAACAAGTACCAAAACCAATGGTGACTATACAAGGAGGTCATACAAAAATTCATTCAATTCAATAGGATAGTTCCCACATAAAATATTCAAAATTAAAATCATACCAATACAAATTTAGGAAATGAGGGTTCTCACAATACTTAAATTACACCTACATTAACTACATCAAACCAAAAAATTTAGGACATGGAGTTAATCAACCACCTTCTACTCACGAATCTTTAATTCAAGGTTACAATATACTATCATCACAAGATCATCAAACACAAAATAAAGGTCATATTGGTCAAAATTAAGGTCATGTTGTTCAAAATCAAGGTCATGATGTTCAAATTCAAGGTCAAATTATTCCAAATCAAAATCATATTATTTAAAATCAAGGTCGCATGGTTCAAAATCAAGGTCACGTTGTTCCAAATCAAAATCATGTTGTTCAAAATCAAGGTCATGTTGTTCAAACTCAAAGTCATTTTGTTCCAAATCAAAGTCATACTGGTCCAAATCAAGGTGATATTGTTCAAAACCAATATAACATGATCCCAAATCAAAGTCAAAACATGGGTACAAATCAATATGTGATTTAAAATCAAGGTTGCATACCTTAAAATCAAAATACTATGATTCAAAATGAAGGTCACATGCCTTCAAATCACAAAAATATGATTCAAAACCAAGGTCACATGCCTCTAAATCAAAATAATGTTGTAAACCAAAACATGGGTTCAAAGAAACAATGTTCCAAATCAAAACATGGTGTTCCAAATCAAAATTGATGAGGGCACTCCCCTTACAAAAGCTACACACACACAACTAAAAAAGAGAGATAAATAGAGAATGTATAAAGAAACACTTTCTTTCTATTATCTTGATGAAGTGAAATTAAAATACTTAGAAAATAACATACTACAACCATTTGGTCCTTGTCATTACAAAATTTGCAAGCCAAAAACCACGATCTACACTACCAGATCTCTCTTTTATAACCCATTTTCTTCCTCTTTATCCAAGAAGTGTAACTGCCCTAGAATATTTTGGATTGTGTAACCCCATTTTGGCACTATAAATTCCATCATCTAATTCTCGCTCTAGAAGATATTTTTATATTTATATATTTACAACTTCTCAGGGTAATAACTTTCAATCTAACTGTTAGATTTTCAATTGTAATATATCATTAGAAAGTAGTGTATTCCTTTCTTTTCCATTGTTCTCATATGCCTTGATCTCCTCATTAGTGTTTTTACCATTAGTACACATAGTATATCCATTTGCAATCGACTTACCAACTCTAAACCCTAGGGAAACAAGGAAACCTTCCATCCCAGTTTTCCAAAATGCATAATTTCTCCCATCAAACAAGGGATCGTCCTTCTTGTGCACCATATAGATCCACCTCAAGCGATTAAGACTCCTCCAAGGAACCACGTGCTGATAGAAAATTTTAGATTCATAGAACAATTGAGAGAGGGATGAATCAATTATACATTAAAACATCAAAACCTTCAATAACATTAATATTTGTATTAGCCCTCAAACTCTTAATCAGATTTAGCATGGAATTAAACAAGTGAAAATATGACACATTAAAACACCATGCACAATAGAAAACCAAATTTACATGGAAAACCCAAGAAGGGAAAACCCATGGTGAGGATTTCCTCATAATATAAAGTAACTACAACATTGATACGATAGGCTCACTACCAAAGGGCTCACTTCCCAAAAGAAAGAAGGGCTCACTACCAAAGGACTCATTATCTAGAAGAAATTAGATAGAAGGGGTGGCTCATTTATAGTTTAACTACTAACAATGCATCTCTCTTATGACGAAGGTATAGATCCACTCTAGCACAAATAACTCATTCAACAAACTAAAATATAGGCACCTTCTTCTCACTCCATCTAGGAGTCATAGGCATTAAGGCTCGCACTCAGATCACTACACTTGATCACTTTCACATATTTTACATCACACACTTAGAACTTGATTCAAAAAACAACTCTCCTTGCATTTATACCATCTACAACCTAAAACAATCCTAATTAGGTTGGCCTTAAGGAAATGCATGCACCTCAACCATGCAACATCAAATAGGTTGGCACACAACACTTACATGGTGTAAGGAAGTGAATGTAGACCACATCACAACTTAACTAGGACCCAAATCTACACCAACATGTTTCTCAAAACATCCACAAATAATAATCATCCTCTGTAATTAGTGCTAGCACGCCAAGTCAGCCAAATGTACACTAACACTAACAAAAAAACCACAAACATTCCTCTCCAAGTCTAGAAACATATTGCAAAGAACACAAAACATTACCAAGCATACCATGATATTTCACATCATCAAAATATTCACCACTACTACTACAACCACCTGAAACTTAAGAACATCTTTGTTTTGTGCATGTACACACATTGGAATAAACATCCAACTCACCAAACAACCTTGAAAAAAACCACGACACGTGAAACTTTATGGGAAGGTAGATATAAACAATATGAGCACATTACCAAATCAATAAGAGAAGAACTTTCACTACGAAGAAATACAAAGCACTCTCATTTCTCCCAGATAGCCTATTACATCTTCCACTACAGTATGATCCATAACCTAAAAATATAGATATAAAAACTATGAACACCTCCAATTAACATATGCAAACCACACAATCAGAACTTCAACCATGAATAAATTTAGAGCATAACACTAAACACTACTCTATCACACTGAACTCTCTTCTATTCAAATTTTCTCAAAATCACTTAAAAAAAGAAGTTAAGCAACTACATCAACAACACTACTAACATCTCTACAACATATCTACAACATTTACAACATAATTTATCAACTATAGCACATCCAACTATCTCTCCAAACATAAATTCTGCAACTTACTAAAGTAAGACATCAATGACAAGACAACATTGTGTTGTCATCAATACCAACAACTCTAATGCTATGGGTTGAAATCATCAACACCAAAAAAATTCCAAAATTCTCTTCATACAAGGGTTTGACATCAATGAAAAAACCCAAAAAACTCACAAACAACTCAAGCTTCCAATAGTACTACACATGGACTCAAACCCTCTTTGGTCAATCCATTTCACAACAACTCTTGCACTTGTATGTTCAACTCTTTTCCCTCTTCTAGATTCATACAAAGAGTTGCATTATTTGGTAAAATGGCTCCAAGAATTAGGTCCATCTGGTGGGCTAATCTTCCTTACTGGAGGTAAACCTTCAAGTACATTATAAAAAATAATATCCTGAAAATCATTCAACAAATCTAAAACCTCTATAGGTACCTCATTAATATCTTCTTTATCAACTCTAGGGATCAAAGAATGAAACACATATGCTAGTGTATCATACCTTCTAGGAAATTTATTCCATCAACCAAATAAATCCTTGCATTACTTTATACATTTTCTTCAGCCTCCTTCAAGGATTTCAACTTATGTAAAACATCATCCTTTGTCAAGGAATAGGTGTTGGTGTGTCCATCATGTACCGCTCACCAATCAAACTACCACAGTCTACCTAACAACATGTGACAAACATCCATAGGTATAATATCATACAAAACCTCATCCTAATAGATACAAATCTTAAACTTTACTAAATATTTATCACTGACCAAAACACTATGGTCTTGCAGCCATGTGATTCAGTGGATGCCTTATCCACTCCAACTACAACTTAGTAACCATTTCCTTTGAAACAAGATTATCAATGCTACCTCCATAAATTATAACATTACAAAATTTACCTTCACACTTACATCAAGTGTGGAACATGTTCACTCTTTGGTTTGGTTCCTTCTCCTCATTGAGCAAGTCTCTTCTAATAATAAGGGCCTATCATCCTTCAATGCCTTCAAAATTTAAAGAATCAACATCTTCATCTACAAGCACAAATCATGCATTTCCTTCAAGTCTTATATTGTCCTCCCTTGATGTTTGGGACACTCAAAGGCTCTATATCCTTCTTCACCACACTAGAAATAGGTTCCACCAAAGCCTTCTCTTCTCGGTCCTCTTCCTCTTCATCTTCCTCTTTGACCTTCATTGTTTGGATCTCACAAATGATAGGTGTTATTTCCTTTCTGGTGTTGGTTGCTACAAGATCCTTCATTCTTCTTTCTATCTTCACTTTTTCCACCATAATTCTTTCCACCTATCTTTCCACCTTGAACTCTTTTCTTGCTCTTGAACCTTTTGTTAAGCTTATCTTACAACTTAATGGAAAATTGATGTGCATATTCAATCATGTTTATCCTCACAAGACTCTACTCCTATTGCACTCTTGGTTTCAATCAATTAATATAATAGGAAACCTTCTCCTTGTTGGCCTTAGAATGAATTGTTCTAATCAAGAACTTGTAGGATTATTTTGTGTTCTCTTTTATAGATCTCCATGCTTGCTTCAATCCTTGATTTTTATTTAGAAAATCTAATTCATAATCTAGAGGATTGAATTACCTCTTTTGTTTCTCCACCATCTAATCCCATCCAGTTATCTTCTCTTTACCTCTTTGGTTTCTCTCCATCTAGACTTATTTCCTACATATTATAGAATGTCCTTTCAACTTACCCTTTGTAAATTTGACCCTCTCCAGATCTTCTATTTCCTTATACTCAAAATACTCTTTCATGTCATTGAACCAACTGATCAACTCCTCTAGATTCAGGTTTCTAAAAGATTAGAAATTTCTATCTTTGGCCTCTTTCTAATATTGGAAATGGCCCTAAGTAGTTTGACTTCTCTAGGATCCATTACATCTTGTGCTTCTTCTTCAAATGGATCTTCATTTTCAGTCTTGTCTTCACTTTCATCTCTTCTTCTAATATCATCTCCTCTATGCACCTCCTCTTGTAGTGCTTGAACTTGTCTCTTGGAGGCATGTTTTCTCACAAACCCATAATCACATTTAGCAATTGGTCTACACACTCAGAAAATCCTACTCAAATACCACTTGATGAAGGGTACTCTCCTTACAATTAGAAACTCACAACAAAAATAGAGAATTGCACAAAAAAATTACAAGGAAGCAAAGATTTTCTATTATCACTAAAATGAAAATGAAATTACAACATTATAACTAACATCACATGGTATTTTTTATTACATAAATCTAAAAATAGGAGCCACAATCTACTTTGCATTTATCTCTCCCTCATAACCCCATTCACATCCTTTATAAGGTAGAATACTTTGGGTTTTCACCAATTTTTGGGCCCATTTGGAGCCTGTAAGTGCCTTAAATTTGACTTTGAATACTTTAGTAGGATTTTTTGAAATAAAAATTTTAATATCTCACAAATGACAAATGATATTGAAGTGATTTCTTCATCATTAGCTTCAATTCACCATTCTGGAGGTTTGTGTATGATTTTTTTATCCAACCATGCATAAATTCAGACTTACTAAAAAAGCAACCTTTCGAAATTTAGCCCTTATTGAAAAGAAACAAATTTTTTTGGGTGATGCAATATTTCTCTTACACCTTAGATGCTCCTACATCATACTAGGATAAAATAAAAAATGATAAGATTCAAAGCTCCTTTCAAATGTTTACCTATGGGGTTAATGGGGAGTGTGTGGCTCATCCTTTTTCTTAACTCATTAACTAACTATCTTTTCAACACATCACATATAATGTAATAACAAGATACCCAATTTAAACAGTAAAAATATAGAAAATAAATTAATTCCTCATTATTTAAGTACATAGCTATAATAACTTAAAATTTTAATTACAAAATATTTACTTAAATTATTAATTCTTAAAAATATATTTTTTAGATATAGAAATTATTCTCCAATTTATTATCAATTTAAATGTAAGCTCTTTATTTGGCTCTATGTCAAAAAAAATGTCTTACTAGAGAAACATAATAAAGATAGGATTCATTGTCTTTCAAAATATGTTCTGTATGGGGTTCATGAGGAGTGGGTGGCCCATATTTTCTTTCAATATTCATTAACTCACATCTTTCAGTGATCTTTGTATGGACTAGTGATTTTTATAGCCATGCTTACTAACTCACTTTCTTTTCACTACATCATATAAATTATAATAACAAGATACAAATTTAAACAATAAAAATATATAAAATAAATTATGATGAATTAAGAAAGACTCAACGTCTCAAGAGAGGATACTCTCTAAATCCAGTATCAAATCCTCCCAAAAACCATTCAACAAATAGTAGAGATTTTAATGCAAAACAACACTATGAAGCAAATTCCATTGATTCAAACTTGCACAAATGACTTAAAAACATCCATATATCTGATTATATAAAATATTATAGTCAATAGAACTGATATACAACAGAAAAAATAAATTATAATCAGATTTCAAATATGAAACTACTAAGCAAACATAGTTGCAATTTCTCTCCCTTCACTGTAGATTTCAAACAACAAAAATTTGTACTTGCAATCTTCAATTTATTGATGAATACAACTTCAACCATGGAATTAATCTTTCATTTTCTATCTCCACACTCTCTTGGACCTTTAAAATCATGGCTTCTACCTTCTTGCTTCAAAAATCCATGCCTAGGAAGCACCAAATTTAATCTAGTAGCAACCACCCCTATAAATGACCAAAATGAAGCATATAAATTAATCCTTCCAACATTTCTTGTAACTCCCAATGTTATATTCCTGGAAATAGATAATATTCTTTCAAAATTAAATTTAAATTCATTAAGTTTTGAAAAGGAATCTTTTTGTAACCTCTATCCACGATTGGCCAAGAAAAAACCACTTTGTCAAAAATAGGAGCTCTAGAATATAAAAAGACAAAACACTTGCTCTTGGGCATCCAAATTCTCCATGTAAAAGTTTAAGAACAATAAATTAGCTATCATAACTTGTAACTCCCCAAATCCCATGCCCAAGAAGGCATATTTGAAGTTTTCTCATTGAAAATGCCACAAAAATGAGTCCAAACTACTATAAAGCTGCAACATAACAACTTGGCCAAATATTTATCAATGATTTTAGGCATTATTACACAAATTTATTCACCTACAATATAAAAAGACAAAACTAAAGATTTTTTTTGTTGATGCAAGATTGCCAGTCAACTGTGGATGCTCTTGTATCAGACACTCAAGGTAGAAAATTTTTGTGAGCTTGGTCTCACAAAATGGATTTTGATGGTAGGAACATCCTTTCAAGTTGTAAACAACCTTAAAAAAACTCCATTACTTAATTTCATACCACCAATGAGTTATTCTTTCTCTTCTTCCAACACCTAGCAAGAACAAGTATCCTTCTTTGAAAAATCTTCTTTGCACTCATCATCTTCAATGTGGAACCATCTCCACCATAAACCAACCAAATCCACCAAATTCAACTAACACTCTCTTCCAATATTATGGGATTCAACCCACCATAGTCTGACCACTTCCACCAAAATGCACCTACACTAAACTTTGCAACACAAAAAAAATATTTTGCATACCATACATCACTAGCAAACTCTATTTGAACCAGCTTATTCAAATGATATAAATAATCATATTTCTCAAATTTAACAAAATATGAATCAATATTATCCTCCATTTCAATTATTACATCTACACAAAATACACTCTCATCTTCATCATAAAAATGAAAAATATTGTATTACCTCTTTCTCTTCAACCTTTTTCTCACCAATATTTATTGCCATATTTTTTTTACCTTCACTCCCAACTACAATTTCATTTTCCAATGCCTTTAATTCCTCCAAAGGACACTCATCTACTATTGATACATCATTTTTATCTTCAATTGTTGCACCTTCTTTTTGCCTCTCAACCTCTATTACACTTTTCTCACCATCTTCCTTCACACTATCCTCAAAGCATACTTCTGCAATATTTTCTCCATCTGAGTCACCTACATACATAACTATGACAAAAAAAATACCTTTATTTTTTGTCATTTTGTCAAAAAAATTCTACACTCTCAATCTTCAACCTCTCAAGTATAGACAACCTCACATTTGGCGATCAATCTACACACCACACACATTCCACCCCTGGGTCTTGGTGTAAACTACCTCCAATCAACACTTTTGCTTGCACACTCATGAAATCCTACTTTGATACCGCTGATGAATTAAGAAAGACACAACCTATGAAGAGGGTATACTCTCTAAATCAACTATCAAATCCTCTCCCAAAATCCATTCACCAAATAGCAGAGATTTTAATGTAAAACAACACTATGAAGCAATTTCCATTAATTCAAACTTACACAAATGATTGAAAAACATCCATATATCTGATTATATAGAATATTTAAATCAGTAGAACTAATATACAGCAGTAAAAAAATATTAAAATCAGATTTTAAACATGAAACTACTAAGCAAACATAGTTGAAATTTCTGTCCCTTCACTACACACTTCAAACAACAAAAATCTACACTTGCAATCTTCAATTTATGGATGATTCCACCTTCAACCATGGAATTAATCTTTCATTTTTTGTCTCCACACTCTCTTAGACCTATAAAATTATGGCTTCTACATTCTTTCTTCAAAAGCCATGCCTAGCAAGCACCAACTTCAATCTGGTAGCAACCATCCCCAAAAATGACCAAAATGAAGCATATAAATTAACTCCTTCCAACCTTTCGTGTAACTCCCAATTCTCTATGCCTAGAAATGGACAAATATTCTTTCAAAAATTAATTTAAATTCATTAAATATTGAAAATTAATCTTTTTTTAACCTCTATCCATGATTGGCCAAGAAAAAGTAGCCACTTCCTTACAAATAGGAGCCCTAAAATAGAAAAATCCAAACCACTTGCTCTTGGGCATCCAAATTCTTCATGAAAAAGTTTAGGAACAATAATTTAGCTGTCATAACTTGTAACTCTCCAAATCACATGCCTAAGAAAGCATATTTGAAGAATTTTCCTTGAAAATACCACAAAAATGAGTCCAAACCACAATAAAACTGCAACATAACAACTTGGCCAAATATCTATCAATTATTTTAGGCCTTATTACAAAAGTTTATTCACCTACAATATAAAAAGACCAAACTAAATATTTTTTACATTTTTTTCTGGTTGATACGATATTGCTAGTCAACCGTGGATGCTCTTGCATCAAATTATTTACTAAATATTTAAGTATGTAGCCAAATAAATTAAAAGTTTAACAACTACAAGGTTTTTAACTTAAAAATATTAATTACTAATATAATTCTTTGAAATATAGAAAAAAATCCCCAATTGTTAAGATAATTCTTTAAAATTAAATATAATCCTTGTTGTGCACTTTTTGCACACACGCCCCACCAAAGGCGGGGACCCTCTTTTTCTTTTGCATCTTTGCACCTTGTGTTTGTCAATTTCTGGTTTCTCTCTTCTTGGAGGTTGTTTCGGGATTAAGTCTAGATTTGGTTTGATGGGGGTGGTATTTTGAAGCATTTTGTGGCCTTGGATTTAGAAATGGGGATTTTTCAAGTAAATTTTCAATGTGATGTGTAAATATTTTTGCACCAATGGATAGAGGATGAAAAATTAGGCCAAGTTTCATTTTGAACTTTTTGAAAATTCATCCGGGAAAAAAAGTTATGGGGTTTCAAAGTTTTTCTCCGATTTCTGGGTCATTTTTAGGGATTTCCACTCGGTCCAGATTTTGGCGAAATTTTCCATTTTCGGGGATTTCCACCCTATCCGGATTTTGGCGAAATTTTCCATTTTCGGGGATTTCCACCCAGTCCGGATTTTTCCGGATTTTTTCGGGATTTTCCGTCCGGTCCGGACTTTTCCAGGTTTTTTGACATTTTCGGGATTTTCTGCCCCATTCGGATTTTTCCAGATTTCTAGCCATTTTTCAGGATTTTTCCTTCCTAGTGGATTTTTCCGGATTTCTGGCCATTTTTCGAGATTTTCCCTTCCTAGCGGATTTTTCTGAACTTCCTGTCATGATTTTCTTGAACTCCGAAAGGGTTAAATTTCCAAAATTTTATGATGGAGTTGAAATTTCCAAGGGTTTATTTATGCTTAATTTTAATATTTTTTGATTGGATTTTCACATGTGGGCTATTAATGATTATATCTATTTTTCAGGATTAAAGGGAGGACTTGCATATGGATTCGTGCCAAGAAGAAAATTTAGAAAATATTTAAAATGCACTTGCATATGAATCGATGCCCAGCTATTCAAATGAACCCAATTGCATAAGAATTTGTGCCACAACCTGTCTATAGCTGAATTATATGTTTTAAACGTGGAGTGACGTGTGATGCTGTTTTCACTCTCCAATCATAATTTTTATTAAAATTGAGGTGGCAGATTGTTGATTTCTTATTGTTCCTAGATGTAACTGCTTTTATGCTATTGGATGATGATGTACCACATTTTTAAGAACCCTAATGTGAATTCTTAGGGTTTCTTGGGGATTAATTGCAGCCACTGGATTGAATTTAATCTTGACCCTTGATTTAAAAATGTAATATCCATAAAAGGCTAGTGCCTTCTCATTTGTAAAGGAGAGTAGAAACATAAAAGGTTAGAGAACAACTGATTAGAGGCTACAAAGCCAGAATTGGCTAGGTTAGAGGTTAGATTCTGCAAGTTAGTAGTTGTAGGAGAGGAGAAAGACTGGAAATTGTTATGTAATGTTGGGGAAGATAATGCAAACAGGTTGTTGATTTGGAAAACATTGTGTTATGTTTCAAAATTTTTATGGTTTCTTGTTCTTGATTCTCAATGTTAGATGTTAGTTTTCAGTTCTTTCATGACAATGGTGAAATATTAATGATGTTGATCAATCTCTGATCCATACTTTTGGCAATTTGTTGATTGTAAGTTGCTGTGTAAAGTTAGTCTAGGCCTTATTTTGTGCCAAGTTCACTTATGGATGTTTGTTTACATTGAGCCATTTATTGGGTATGTGGATGAATATTCATAGTCTAAATATTTTCAGTTTCATCAGAAGATTGCACCATTTCTGTGGAATTGCAGGCTTGTCCTTGATTAAGCAGAAATTGGTTTTATTGGATATTTGTCCATTTGTAGCATTCATCATTGTGGTGATTGATTTTAGGAATAATTTTAATCTTAGGATCTCTTTTAAACTCTTATCTTTTGCTCTTTATTTTATTATCTAGGTTACATTTAAGAATCTGAGTATCAGTACATTACAAAATATGAAAAGTTTGAAGATCCAATATTTGTTTGTAAGGCCCCTTGTGATTACCAGCATTTTCACATTATCTCTGAGTTGTTTCACTACATTGTCAAGACCTGACATTAGATACCTTGGGGTTATATCTTGCCCATAGAGATTTACCTTTCAAGAGAGATAGGATATCATATTCTGTCTGAGTTGTTGCTGTGTCGAAAACACCATCAACAATCCTCTTTAAAACATTTCTTAAACTTTGTCAATACCTTTTGCCTACAAAATATTGTAGTCAATTATTTTTGTAATTATACTTATTAAGTAACTATCTTTCAGTATATTGCATATATTGTAATAACAAAATGCCAAATTTATATACTTAAAATATAGAAAAAAATATTTACTCAATGTTGAAGTACATAGCTATAATTACTTTAAAGTTTAATAAGTACAAAATATTTATTGCGATTAGTATTTCTTGATACAACTCTTAAGAATATAGAAAAAAAATCATAATTACTATTAGTCCAAATGTAAGTTCATTTTTTACTACTTTGTCAACATAAATTTCTTATTAGGACAACAAAACAAGATAACGAAAAGAAAGAGAGGATTCCAAGGTCCTTCCAAATGTGTTTACTATGGGGTTCATGAGGATTGTGTGGCTCATATTTTCATTTAATGCAAATTTTAAGAGATTCTTTGGAGTTGTAATGATGAAAATAGGGAACTCCACTTTTTAGGAGATGAAGCACAATGAGGGGTTCCTATTTCGCCATTATTACATTCAAGGAAACCTTAGAGATCTCAATCCAAAGATAGAAAGGGGGAAATAGGTATGATAAAGGGCATCCTAGGGTATGATCAGAGAATAAAAGGGGGTTCACCACCAATCTAGGGCTTGGAAAGACAGGTAATATACAAGATCTAATTGTGAAACTGAATGATATGCAAAACTACAAGAAATGACCTAAAAATGAATGCAAAATAGAATAAAAAATTGAGAGAGCAAGGGTGTGCACCTGGAAATTTGTAGAAGCTTTAATGGAGGTTTGAAATATTGAAATACTAAAATTAATGAAAACTAGGACTCATACACCAAGATGGGAGATTTAGTCCTTGATTAAGATTTCTTGATAGGAACGTAAATCTAGAAAAGACAAGTTTGGAACTCCTAAAAACTACAAATTTGACTATACTGGGGCTCATTTACCAGAAGTGGTGTATTAGTCTGATTTGAATTTTTCAGAGAATCAGGATTTGAATCTACTCTTCAATCTTTGCTTTATCTTCTTGACCTAGTTTCTAGATCTAAATTTGAAGATCATGCTCTATAGGTGTCCTCCAATGATCTTCTAAAAAAGGTGACAACTTGGATGACTTTGCAACTTGAACAACCTCTTTCCAATATTGCTCCATAAAGGTCTTCAACCTAGATCTACAAATCAAACACTAAAGAGGGGAAAATGTTGTTTTATTAGTGGATAGGGGTTTTCCTTGGTCAAGCCCCATTTTTGTAATCAAAACTTGTAATGAAATCAAATGAGATAAAGGAATGATGAATGAAAAAAATGTAATGTTGCAACTCAACAAAACTTAGCAATAAAGTGTTGTAAACATACATATGAAGTGGCTCCAATGGATGTAGATCTTGACTCTTGCTTGAATGATATGTATGCTGAATTAAATGCTTGCTTGAATCACAAAACCCTACATCACAATTTTTAGCTCAAAAATAAACATGATGCATGATGACCTTGACATGATGCTTAATGCTTGAATAATTTTCTAAAATTCTTGATAATAAATCTTTAAGGCTCTTGAATTCTCTTGTAAACACTTGAATTCTCTCATGATATTCTTAGATTGAAATGAGTGAAATACCCTTGTATTTATACTTGTTTATGCCAAATTTCATAAAATTACAACACTATAAGCCAACATTAGATTTAGGAGGATAAAATCTCGCCAAGAATTTGAATTAAATTTAATTTTAAGCCACAAAAGACTCATACACTAGAAGTGGCATATGAGTCCCATTAGGCTAGGCTATGGGACACATTTTTCAAGAAAAGCTTAGATTCATGTGAAATCTAAACCAAGGCCACAAAACTTAGGTGAGACCCATACACCCAATGTGGCGTATGAGTCCTAAATCACTAAATCTGGCCCATACAATCCAAAAATACTTGAATTATGATTGGTTTCTGGTTTATGTCAGGATTATCCTAAAAAAGATTCACTAATTAAGGCTTATGGATGCAAAATAAGGCCAAATAAGGCATAAAAAAGCCCAATTAATTAATGAAAACCATAGATAAGTGTGAATTTTTTTTATAACACCTTAAATAAGGAACAATTAAGTCCATTTAGCCTACAAGGGCCCAAGACCTAATGTGAATGTGTTAAACACATTACAACACTAAATCAAGGCAACATATTAGGGAGTACATTTTTTGTCATTACATCTAGCCCCCACTTTAGTGAGAGGAGGAACTTTATTCAAACTCACATTAAAGTAGATAAACTTGTATTAAGAGGGGATCAAATGTACCAATTCTAGTTAGGCAGGATGACAACAATCAATAGGGATGATCAAGATCCCACAGAAAACCAACATAAGCACAAAGGAACGCACATGAAAATGATATAAGGAGCAACAACCAGGTACAAGCATACACTACTAAAGACAAAAATGAAAAACAAAACAAAATGGTTGGATCAATATTTGACCATTTTTCCATCATGATGTGGATCAGATCTAGGTTATTTGTCTGAAAAAATGCATGTTCACTTTGAGCCAACAAAACTATAGGTTGTCCTCTGCCTAAGTATCCCAAGAGGTGAGACAGATACACACATGGCCAATATGCACTCACACACACTAGAAAGTAGCTATTGGAAATTCATGCCTAAGTTCAGCTTCTTGTTCAACTAGACCAAAGCTATACCTCCTAATAACTTTGATAAGGCACCACACAACAATGAAATTCAAGCTTCATGAGGCAAGAAAAGATTCATATGCTTGAAACTCATGAACAAACAAGATGGCTCTGCATGCATGCATAGTGTATTATGCAAGGTGGCCATATAACTAAAATTATCAATGCAAAATAGTGTAAGGAAAGTTCAAATGAGTTTTTCTTAGTTCATGTAAGGTCTTAACTTAGGGAACATTGTGCCTAATGTATACAAGAGAGGACAGATCAAAGAATAGAATATTCACAACTTAGGGGATGCAATGTGTCACATCAAGCCACTAAGAGGAATATAATATGCTAAGAGAGATCACACTCTTGAGGGAAATCACACCCAATGTCACCACAAAGCGAAAGACGCATCGCATGAAGTAAGAAGACTACACAATGAAACATGAAAAATAAAAAAAGAATAATGCCAATGTATGCCCCCACTTTAAAGAAATTTCTAAACACCATGTTGTGAGAAATTACTTTAAAGAAAAAAATCACAAATGCTAACAATAAAGAAGACATGAGAGCTAACTTGGAAAGCCCTATGCCAAGTCATATGTTTCCAAATAAAGCTGTCATGAAAAATAAAAAGAGAGGTTACCCCCAAAAACTACAAACACATGAGGGATTCATGGATTTTGGGTCAATATGTTCTTGCTACAATATTTATAGAGAGCTGAAAACTATCATCATTCCCCGAATACTCATAGAACTAGAAGAATGATACTAAGAGAGTGAAATCAAAGAAAAATCCTTTCAATTCAACATGAAAGAGATATAAATATCTTGACACCTTGAATCATCCCTGAAAGGAAAACACAAGACAAATTAAAAGATAAAGGAAAAGATAAAATACTTACAACATAAAGAAGAATGTAGGTACAAATAGAGGAATGTCACAAAGAGAGAAAAACACCAAATAGAACAATATGGGGGATCACATTATGCACATGTACTCACACACAATACATGAAAAATAAAAGAATAGTATGACACATGTGATTCAATCTATTAGGTCATCTACACCTCAATATTTTTTACTGTATGTAGAAGGTGAGTAACTAGCCAAGGGGGCAATGACAAATGCACTACTAGGACAAGGCTATGTAATTATTTCCCCCACTACGTGCAAGAAAAGAATGAACCGAGGTATGTGATGAGAAGGAGCTCCTTGCATCTTGAAATAGTTTTCAATGAATTTAAATCATGCAATAGTGGGAATAATAGGATCCTACAACTATTACATGGCAAGGAGTGAAAGGACATTCTTTAAGGGACTATTTCTATGAAATCAATTTTATAAAATATTTGTTTTCATGCACAAAACTCATCAGTACTGTGTCCAATAAATCTTTGGTATCAAAAATGTGATGAGTTTGTATTCTTATGATTGAGAGATTGGTCTTCTCTTATGTGTGGTAATGTAATTAGTCATTGGTTTAAAAGAATTTGTAAAGTTCTTTCAGTGGTAGTTGGTGGACAAGGGAATTTTATTTTCTTTAGTTTTTAAGGCCTTCGCCATTTTATAGATTCACTAAATTCTCTAGTTGAATGTGGAGGAGGAGGACCTAAGACAATCCTATCATCCAAGTAACTGCATGGATCTGTGACACAATTTTGATGCCAAATTTGAAAAAAAAACACAAAAAGCCTATAACAAGCCATATTGTGCTCTACAAATGACTTTACCATTTGATGAGTGCCAAATTTGGTGCTCGCCAAATGGATTTACCATTTGGCATGTGCCAAATGGCTTGAATTATGCAATGAATGTTTGTGATATCTTTCTTCTTCTCTTTCTCTACCAGGGAGAATATATACATGAAATAAACATTAAAGTATAATTTGAAATTTACATATGGACATTTACTTTCTTATACTTTAAGTTATATTTCATGTCTATAGTTTGAAGATGTGTGAGAGTGGTTTTGGATCTTTAGGAGTTATAATGCAAATTCTAGTATTTAGATCTGAAAAATTTCAAACTTAGTCAAATTTTTGTAATCAACATGTTAAATTTTAGTAGTTGGTAAGTTGTATCATCTTTCTCTCACTCGGTCCTTCTCTCTACTCTCTATCTCTCCACTCCCTCTCTCTCCCTTCCTCCCTCTCTCCCCTCTCTCTCTCTCACCTCTCTATCTCCTCCCTACATCTGCCTCCCTCCCCCCTCTCTACTTCTCTCTATCTCTTATCTCTCTACATCTCCTTCTCTCTCTACTTATCTTTATCTCCCCTCTCTTGCTTTGTTTACCTACCTCTCCCTCCATCACTCTGTATCTCACCTATATCTCCCTACCTACCTCTTTCCCTCTCTACTCTCTATCTCTCCTCTCCCTCCCTCTACCTACATCTCTATCTCACTCTATATCCATCTCTTCCCCCTCTTTCTCTCTAAATATCTCCTCTCTATCTCATAATTCTCTCTCCCTTCCTCTCTCTCTCTCCTCTCTATCTCACCACTCTCTCTATCTCTCTCTCACACACAAACCTCTATTTTCCTTCCTAACTATCCTTCCCTCCCTCCTTCCCTATATAATTCTCTCTATCTCTCCTCTCCCTCTCCTTATTTGTTTCTCTCCTCTCAGTATCTCTCACTATTATCCCTCCCTCCCTCTCTCCTCTCTCTCTCTCAATTTCTCCTTTTCTCTATCTCACCATTCTCTTTCTCTCATTCATAAACACACCTCTATCTCCATCCCTACCTCTCCCTCCCTCCCTCCCCTCTCTACTCTTTGTTTTCCTCTCTCTTTCCCTCTCTATTCCTACATCTCTTTCCATCTCTCTCTCTCCATCCCTCTCTATCTCATCTATGTATCCTTCCCTACCTCTTTCTCTCTCTACTCTCTATCTCTCCTCTCCCTTCCTCTCTCTCTATCTCTCCATCCCTCTTTTTCTCTCACTCTCTCCCCCTCTCTATCTCACTATTATCTCTATCCCTACCTCTCACTCCTTCCTATCTAAATCACCATTCTCTCTCTACCACTTTCCCTCTTTCCCTCACTCCCTCCTCTCTAAATCATCATTCTCTCTTTCCCACTTTCCCTCCTTCCCTCTCTCTATCTCATCTACCATTTCTACCTCTCCCTCAATCCAACTTCCCTCTCTCTCTTTGTCTCTCTTTCTCATTCTCTCCTTACCTCTCTACTCTCTATCTCACCACTCTCCATCCTTCCCTCTCTCCCTCATATTTCCCCTCTCTCCTTCCCTCTCTACTATCTATCTCTCCCCCTCCCCTCTCTACTCTCTTTCTCTCTCTCTCCCTTCCTCTCTCCCCTAATTTTCTCTCCCTCTCACACACACTCACCTCTATCTCCTCCTTTCATCTACCTCCATCCCTCCATTTTTTACTTTTCTCTTTCTATCATCTCTCTAAATGTCCTTCCCTCTCTTTATCCACCTCTCCCTCCATCACTCTATATCTCGATTATATCTCCTCCCTACCTCTTTCCCTCTCTCTCTCTCTCACACACACATACACACTGACCTCTATCTCCTCCCTACCTATCCCTCCCTCCCCTCTCTAATTCTCTCTATCTCTCCTCTCTCTACGTCTCCTTCCCTCTCTACCTATATTTATCTCCCCTCCCCCTCTCTTTACCTACCTCTCCCTTCATCACTTTGTATCTCCCCTATGTATCCCTCCCTACCTAATTCTATGTGTACTCTCTATATCTCTTCTCCATTCCTATGCATCTCTCTCTCTCTCTCTTATTCCTTCCCACCCACCTTCCCTCTCTACTTATCTCTATCTAATCTATCTATCTATACCTCTTTCTCTCTTGCTCCATCCCTTCTTACCTCTCTTAATTTCTCTAACTTCCTCCTTCCCTCTCTACTTATCTCTCTATAACCTCTCTCCCTCTCCCTCCTTCACTCCCCCCCTCTCTCTCCCCTTCCTTCACTACTGTCTCTATCTCACCTCTCTCTCCCTATCTCTCTCCCTCTCCCTAATGCTATTTATCTCTCACTCTCTCCTCCCCTCTCTGTCCCCTTCCTTCACTACTCTCTCTATCTCACCTCTCTCTCCCTCTTTCTCCCCCTCTGCCTCCCCCTATTTATCTCTCACTCTCTCCTCTCCTCTCCCTCCCTCCCTCCCTCCCCTTCTTTGTCTCTCACTCTCCTTTCCTCTCTACTTCTCTCTATCTAACCTCTCTCTCCTCCTCCATCCCTTCTTCTATGTCTAATTTTATCTATCTCCCCCTATCTCTCTATCTCTATCTATGTCTTTGTCTCTCTCTTCCTTCCTCCTACCCACCTAACCTCTTTACTTCTCTCTATCTAACCTATCCTTCTATACCTCTTTGTCTCTCCCTCCCTCCCTCCTCCCATATTTACTTATCTCTATCACATCTCTCTATTAGATCTCTCTCTCTCTCTCTCCTTGAATATCTATTCTCTTTATCTCACCTCTCTCTCTCCTTGCCTCTCCATCCCTCCCTTATCTCTCTCTCTGCCCCTCTTTCTTTCTTTCTCACTCTCTCCCTCTCTCTCCCCTCTTTCTCTCTCATTTCCTCTCTAATTATCTTTATCTCATCATTTTCTTTCTCCCTCCCCACTCTCTCTCCTCCCTCCACTATCTCTCTCCCTCTTTACCTCTCTACTTATTTGTATCACATCTCTATCACATATATCTCTCACTTCTCCTTCCTCTCTTTCTCCTTCCCTATCTACTCCATCTCTATATCAACTCTCTACATATCTATCCATACCTCTCCCTCCATCCCTACTCTGTCTCTTCCATTCCCCCTCTCTTTGTCTCACTCTCCCCCTCTTTCTCTCACACTCTCTCCTTCCCTCTCTAATTATTTTTATCTCACCATTCTCTCGATAGCTGTCCCTCTCTCCCCTCCACTTCTCTTTGTCATATCTCTCTATCACCTCTATCTCTCTCTTACTTCTCACTCTTCCCCTCTTTCTCTCTCTCCTTTTCTCTCTACTCTCTCTATTTCAATCTATCTACATATATCTCATCTTTATCTCTCACTCTCTCCTTATCTACCTCTCCCTCCCTCCTTCCCTCTTTATGTAAATCTCCCTAGATTACTCCACCTTTTGTATCACATCTTGTGCACATCGAATAGAGAGATAGATAAATATACAAAGAGAGAGAGGAGAGAGTGTGGGAAAGAGAGGAGAGGGTGGGACAGACAGAAAGGTGAGGGAGGGAGATGTAAAGAGGTATAGGTGGGATAAAAAGTTAGGTAGAGAGAGGGAGAGAGGAGATATAAGTTGAGAGGTAGGTAGATAGATGGAGAGGGGAGATAAAGAGAATTAGAGAGGGAAGAAGAGAGGGAGGGAGTGGTATGGAGAGGGAGATGTGAGATAGAGAGAGAGAGAAACAAAGAGAGAGGGAGGAAGAGAGGGAAGGGTGGGAGATTTAAAGAGGGATAGTTGAGAATATTGTAGAGAGATAGATAGCTATAGGTTTTAGATATAGAGTAGAGAGAGGGAGAGGAGAGATGGGGTTAGGTAGAGAGGGAGAGAGAGAAGTGAGATAGAGAGGAGGGAGGAAGGGATAGGTAGGGAGAGAGATGTTAGATAAATAGAAAGAGAGTAGAGAGGGAAGGGAGAGAGAGAGAGAGAGGGAGAGAGGGAGAGGGAGAGAGAGAGAAGTTAGATAAATAGAGGAGAGAGGGAGGGATAGGTAGGGACAAAGAGTTGAGATAGAGAGAAGAAGAGTAGAGAGGGAAGGTGGAGAGGGAGAGGTGAGATAGAGAGAGGATGGAGGGAGGTATAGGTAGGGAGGGAGGTGAGATAGAGAGAAAGATAGTAGAAAGAGAAGGGGAGAGAAAGAAGTGATAAAGATAAGTAGAGAGGTAAGGTGGAAGGTATATAGATTAAGAGGGGGAAGGAGGGTGGGAGGGAGAGAGAAAGAGGTATAAAAGGATAGGTTAGGTGGAGAGAAGTAAAGAGCAAAGGTTGGTGGAAGAGAGAGAGAGAGATAGGGTGGGAGAGAGAGGGTGGGAAAGAGAGGAGAGGAAGGGAGAGGTAAAGAGGGATAATTGAGATAAATATGAGAGAAAAGTAGGTAGAGAGAGGATAATGAGATATAGAAAGAGGGAAGGAGAGATGGAGGGAGAGGTAGGATAAAGGGAAAGATAGTAATGGAAAGAGAAAGGTAAGAGATAGAGAAATAGAGAGAGGTAGCTAGAGAGAGGGAGGTAGAGAGAGGTAGCTAGATAGAGGTATTTTTGGGCCCCCTATCCCTCTCTTTACCTAAATTTCCCTCCATCACTATGTATCTCACCTATGTCTCCCTCTCTACAACTTTTCCTCCCTATTCTCTATCTCTCTTCTCCCTCACTCTACCTATCTCTCTTTGTCTCTCTCTCTTCCTCCCTCCCTCCCACCTTCCCTCTCTACCTATATGAAATCTACCCCTCTATACCTCTTTCTCTCTCCATCCATCCCTTCTTACCTCTCTCAATATCTCCACCTTCC
Organism: Sequoiadendron giganteum; assembly: GCA_007115665.2. Lineage (NCBI taxonomy): Eukaryota > Viridiplantae > Streptophyta > Pinopsida > Cupressales > Cupressaceae > Sequoiadendron > Sequoiadendron giganteum. The sequence goes on from CM021102.1 coordinate 814,935,141, forward strand.
TTTTTGCCTCTCTACTTATCTCTCTATCACATCTCTCTATCACCTCTCTCTCCCTCTCCCTCCCTCTCTCCCCTTCCCTCTCTACTCTCTCTATATATCCTCTCTCTCCCTCTCTCTATCTCCCCCCCTCTATCTCTCCCACTCTATCTCTCCCCCTCCACCTATTTATCTTAATCTCTCCTCTCTCTCTCTCTCTCCACCTCTCCTCTTTCTCTCTCTACTCTTTTATCTCTTCATTTTTGTCTATCTTTGTCTACTCTCATCTCTTCTCTCTCACCCTCTATCCTTCCTCCATCTCTAATTTTATTTATCTTTCCCTCTCTCTATATATATCTATCTCTCTCTTTATTCCTCCCTTCCACATTCTCTCTACTCTCTATCTAACCTATCCCTCTATACCTCTTTCTCTCTCCCTCCCTCTCTCCTTGCTCTAATCTCTATCACATATCTCTATCACCTTTCTCTCTCACTTCTCCCTTCATTTATCTCTCTCTCCTTCCCTATCTACTCTATTTGTCTCACCTCTCTCTCACTCTACCTCCCCCTCCCTCCCTTCTCTCTCTCCCTCCCCCTCTTTCTTTCTCACTCTCTTCCTCTTACTCTCCCCTCTTTCTCTCTCCCCTTTCCACTCTACTTCAGTTTATCTCATTATTCTATCTCTCCCTCCCCACTCTCTTTCCTCCCTCCCCTCTCTCTCCCCCTTTAACTCTGTACATATCTCTTTCACATATCTTTGTCACCTCTATCTCTCTCACTTCTCCCTACTTCTCTCTCTCCTTCCCTCTATAATTTATCTCAACTCTCTACATATATATCCCTACCTCTCCCTCCCTCCTCTCTCTTTCTCTCCCCTCTTTCTCTCTCACTCTCTCCCTCTCTCTCCCCTCTTTCTCTCTCCCTCTCTCCTTCCCTCTCTACTTCTCTTTATCTTGTTATTCTCTCTCTATCTCTCCCTTTTTCCAATCCAATTCTATTTATCACATCTCTCTATCACCAAGCTACATCTCTCACTTCTCCCTCCATACCTCTCTATCTCTACTTTGTCTATCTCACCTCTTTGGAGGGTGGGAGAGGTAAAGAGGGATAATTGAGATAGATTGTAGGGAGGGAGAGATAGATAGGGAGAGGGTTGAGATAGAGAGTAGAGAGAGGGAGATGAGAGGGGGTATGTAGACAGGGAGAGGAGAGAGAGGGAGATGAGAGGGGGTATGTAGACAGGGAGAGGAGAGAGATGTGAGATAGAGAGGAAGGAGGGGGATAGGTAGGGAGAGAGAGGTGATAAAGAGAAGTAGAGAGGGAAGAAGGTAGAGAGACTAAGAGAGACAAAGAGTGAGGGGGAAGAAAGAAAGACATATAGAGGGAAATTTGCATAAAGAGAAGTAGAGGGGGAAAGAGAGAGAAAAATGAGCGAGAAACATAAAGAGGTATGTAGAGAGAGGGAGGGGGAGATAAAGAGACATATAGCGGAAAGGAGAGAGAGAGGTGATATAGAGAGGTGATAGAGAGATGATAGAGAAATAAGTAGAGAGAGAAGGTGGAGAGATTGAGAGAGGGAAGGAGGGAGGGAGGGAGAAAGAAATATGTATAGAGGGATAGGTAGGTAGAGAGAAGTATAAAGAAAAGGTTGGTGGAAGAGAGAGGGTTAGAGAGAGAGGGAAGGGGGGAGGGAGGGAGAGATAAAGAAATATATAGGGGTATTTTAGATATAGAGAAATAGAGAGAGGAAGGAGGGATAGGTAAAGAGGGATAGTTGAGATAAATAGAAGGATATAGATAGGTAGGTAGAGAGATAGAAAGAAGGATAGGGAGAGAGTGGGAGTAATAGAGATGTAGGGAGAGAGAGTTGAGATAGAGAGAGATTAGAAAGGGAAGGGTAGAGGGAGGGAAAATGGGAGAGGGAAGGAGGGGGAGGGGGAGGGGGAGAGGGAGATAATGAGGTATAGAGGGATATGTAGGTAAAGAGAAGTAAAGAGGGAAGGAGAGATGGAGAGAGAGGTAGGGATGGAGAGAGAGAGAGAGGTAGAGAGAGGGAGGGATATATAGAGAAGTAGAGAGGGAAGAAGAGATGGATGGAGAGGTAGGGATATAGGGAGAGGTAAGGATTTAGAGAGAGAGGTGAGAGAGAGAAATAGAGAGAGAGGTAGGTAAGGAGAGGGAGAGAGAGATAGAGAGAAGTAGAGAGGGGAGGAGAGAGGGAAGAAGAGGTAGGGAGGGAGGGAGAGAGAGGTGAGATAGAGAGAGATGAGGGAGAGAGGGATATTTAGGGGGAGAGAGATGAGATAGAGAGGGAAGGGGGAGAGATAGGGGGGGTGATAGAGAGTAGAGACATAAGGAGGAAGGTAGAGAGGTTGATAGAGGGAAAGAGAGAGGGGGAGAGAAAGAGATATATAGGGGTAAGTTAGATGAAGATATGTAGAGAGTGAAGTTTGGTGGAAGGAAGAGAGAGTGGAGGGAGGGATAGGTAAAGATGGATGATTGAGATGAACATAAGGAGAGAGAGGGGTAGGTAGAGAGAGGGTGCTGAGAGATAGAAAGAGGTAGAGGGAGAGGGGAGAGATAGAAAGAGGGGGATGGAGGGAGAGATAGAGAGTAGAGAAGGAATGAGAGAGATAGAGAGAGTAGAGAGGGAATAATGTGGAGATATTGAGAGAGTGGAGGAAACGAGGGAGAGAGAAATAGGGATAGAGGGACATCTAGGTAGAGATAAGAGGATATGAAAGGAAAGATAGAGGGAGAGGTAGGTATAGAGAGAGAGGTGAGACAAAAATAGAGAGAGGTAGGTAGATAGAGGGAGGAGGAGATAAAGAGAAGTATAGAGGGAAGGAGAGAGGGAGGGAGAGGTAGGGAGGGAGAGAGATAGGTGAGGGAGATCAGAGAGAGGAGGGAGGGATAAGTAGGGAGAGAGAGGTGAGATAGAGAGAAAGAGAGTAGAGAGGGAAGGGGAGAGAAAGAAGTGAGATAGGTGATAGAGATGTGTGATGGAGAGAGAAGTAGAGAGGCAAGGGGGAAGGTGGAGAGATTGAGAGGAAAGGAGGGGGACAAAAAGAGGTATAGAGGGATGGTTAGATAGGGAGAAGTAGAGAGAAAAGGTGGGTGAAAGGAAGAGAGAGAGGGAGAGATAGGGGCGAAAGAGAGGTGGGATAGAGAGAAGTAGAAAGGGAAGGAGAGAGCGAAGGAGATAGATAAAATTAGAGAGGGAGGGAAGGAGAGAGAGAAATGAGATATAGAGAACTAGAGAGAGGAGAGAGAATGGTGACGTAGAGAGTAGAGAGGAAACGAGAGAGAGGGAAGCAATGAGTTAGAAAGAAAGAGGGGAGAGAGGGGGAGGGAGGGGTAGGTAGGGATAGAGAGAGGTGATATAGAGAGTAGAGAGAGATATATATAGAGATAGAAGGAGAGTGAGGGGAGATAGAGAAATGTAGAGAGGGAAGGAGGGAGGGAGAGAGATATTAGAGAGGGAAGGAGACATATATTAAAGAGGGAAGGAGAGAGAGATGGACATGTAGAGACATAGCTCCTGAGCTCAAGGGAGAGAGTGCCAGATAAAGGGATGGAGATAGTGAGAGAGAGAGGTCTAGAGAATAAGAGATGAAATGAGTGAGATAGAGAGAGAAAGATTAAATTTTACCTCCTGATTACTAAAATTTGACCTCCTAATTACTAAAACATCTTGAAACTATATACATTAAATATAACTTAAAGTATAAGAAATTAAATGTCCATATGTAAATTTCAACTTATACTTAAATGTTTATTTCATGAATATAGTCTCCCTAGTAGAGAAAGAGAAGAAGAAAGAGTTCACAAAAAATAATTGCAAAGCTTAGGCTTCACATTTGGTGAGCACCAAATTTGGTGCTCACCAAATGTGTTGCATTGAGAAATACCAACCCAATGGGTTGGATTTTGCAGTGGGCATTCGACCCAAAGGTTTGGACAACCATTTCATGCAAATGATGTGATTTTTCGGAAGGGTAACAAAATTTCATACATTTTTGGCCATGTTGATCATCACATTTGCACGTCTTTCAATACATGTTTATAAAAAAATGTGATGATATTATGCTCTCTTAGCTATCTAAATATATATTTTTTTTTACATTTTGATTCAGTTAAGGTTTTGATCCATAACTTCTCTTGTAAATGCCTCTGTTTTTGGTAGAAAACAAACATGTGCTAGTTTTAGGATATATTTTTACTCATTCATTGAAATGTGAAACAAATTACATTTTTTAAAACTAGACTCCATTCTACACATGATGAAAAAAATTCAATTTTTGATTAGTTTTCAAAAAAATTAGGGGGGAGCACGCTCAAATTTTAGCTTTTTAGGATGTGTCCACTTTAAAAATTCATAAAATATTATATATTCATTAAGAAAATTATCCGAAAGAACAAGGATAAACTACATGGTGTTAGCTAATTTCTCACCATTGAGATTTTTGAAATTCTAAAAAAAAGTTAATCAAAAAGGGGGGAGCCCTCAGATGCTATGCTATTTTTTTATAAAAAACAAGACCTATTTCCCCTCCCCTTTTGAGACCCGTAATCTTCATTAATTTCAAAAATAAATTGTAGCTTAGAAAATAGACTCAAAGCACTTCAACTCTTGTTCTTGTTGCATCTTGAAATTTTGAGCGTTTAACTATCTTCCTTTTCTCGTGTAAATCATATTTTGCTAATTTTAGAAAAAAAAGTGGCATCTTAAGAGCCAAAATTGTGTCACAAATCCATGCACTTACCCATCCTTATCATTGTTAGGAGGCATTGGTTGTTCTTTAGGAAGGAGAGCACTTATGTGAGGAGGAGTATCTTGATATCCTAACCCTTTAGTATCTTCAGTTGGAATTTTCTCCAAGAGTTGATGAATTTCATTTTCAACTTTTGTATCATATCCTTGTTTGCTTAAGATTTTGAATCCTTTTCCATATGTATCTTCTAGATTAATGGGAGTGTTGGTCACTTTGTTAACATAGAATGGCTGAATTTTTTCTTGACTAGAGAAACTAGGTTCGCCTATTGTAGGAAACTTAGGTTTGGTTTTTGTTTTAGTTTCAGGATGTAGGTAAGCAAACATCTCAAGTCGTGGTATTAAAGGGGTGTTGTTTATTTCATGGATGGATAAAAGGATTAATTAGTCTCTAGGTTATTAAGGAAATAATTTAGGAATTTATTCATACTTTCATCATATTCACCAATGATGTCAACATCATGAGGAGGACATGCATTAGGAGTTGAGTGAGCATGAGTAAGTTCAATTTCATTAGGATCATTTCTAAAAGCCCAACTTGACACATCCGCTAAGGACTTCAAGGACATCCATAGCTTACTAAATCACATATCTATGATGAAATGCAAATATGAGATTATGTAATGTATGCAAGGAAGCTAAATGCAATGAGATGAAGAAAACAAAAACTCTGTAAACTTAAATAAGAAACTAATAGTGCAGCAAACAAGAACATAGAAATAGAGAATTTAATTATGGAAAATGTAGTTTAAAATTTGAGATGGGAATAAATCACCCAAAGGTGTATATGAGTCCCAAATAGGGTTATTCAAGGGCTTGCATGTTGAATAACAGTCACCACAAAATACCTAGAAATCAGGAAAAACCACTTGGTCTAGGACTAAATTGCCTAGAGGGGCGTATGAGTCCTAGATGAGGGTTTTTGCACAAATTTCAAAAATTCCAAGTGAAAGTTATGCTTTTTGGTTTGTATGATTTTTAGGATAAGTGAAAATGTAGATTTAAAGTCAATTTTAGTGATGAAAGACAAAAAAATGTAACTTGTATACACTTTCACTAATGCAAGATTTAGTAACCCTAGATGCCAATTAACTAATGCAAACCCTAATGCAATGTTAATGCAAGCTAGATCTAGGATGATGATGCAATAAAAATCAAAACTAAGATGTTCTAAATGTAGGTTCATCTAAATGTAATGAAGGAAATAGGTTACTCCACTTTCTAAGAGATAAAGCACAATGAGGGGTTCCTATTTCACTATTATTACATTCAAAGAAACCCTATAGATATCAATCTAAAGATAGAAAGGGAGAAATAGATCCATTATAGGGTGTCCCAGGGTATGATTAGAGACTAAAAGGGGGTTCACCACAAAGCTAGGGCTTGGAAAAAAAATTAATATGCAAGATCTAAATTTTGTGAAACTTAATGATATGCAAAACTACAATAAATGACCTAAAAATGAATGCAAAATAGAATAACAAATTGAGAGATTAGAGGTGTGCACCTAGAAATCTAGAGGAGTTTGAATGGAGGTCTAAAATGCTAAAAATACTAAAATTAATGCAGATTGAGACTCATATGGTAGGTTGGGCGATTTAGTCCCAGATTAGGGTTTTTGGGAAAGAACAAAAATCTAGCAAAGACAAGTCTAGAACTCTTAAAAACTACAAATTTTACTATATTGGGACTCATATGCTAGAAGTGGCGTATCAATCCAGTTTATATTTTTTAGAGAATCAGGATCTAAATCTACTCTTCAATCTCTACTTTGTCTTCTTGACTTGGTTTCTAGATTTGAATTTGAAGATTCTACTCTATAGGTGTCCTCTAATGATCTTCTAAACAAGGTGACAATCTGGATGACTTTGCAACTTGAACAACTTATTTCCAATCTTTCTCCTTCAAGGGTCTTCAACCTATATTTGCAAATCACACACTAAAGAGAGGGAAAAATGTTGTTTTGTTAGTGGAAATAGGTTTTACTTGGCGAAACACCATTTTGGTAAAAACCTTGTAATTAAATCAAATGAGATAAAGGAATGATGAATGAACAAAATATAACATTGCAACTCACCAAACCTTAGCAATAAAGTATTGTAAAAATGTATCAAGTGGCTCCAATGGATGTAGATCTTGACTCTTTCTTGAATGATATGGATGTTGAATTAAATGCTTGCTTGAATCACAAAACCCTACATCACAATTGTTAGCTCAAAAATAAACATGATGTATGATGACCTTGACATGATGCTTGATGCTTGAATAATGCTCCAAAATGCTTGATAATCACTCTTGAAGGCTCTTGAATGCTCTTGTAAACACTTGAATGCTCTCATGAACTCAAATTCACTATAAGGAATGATCTCATGAAAGTTTTAGATTGAAATGAGTGAAATAACCATGTATTTATACTTGTTTCTGCCAAATTTCCTAAAATTACAACACTACAAGATGACATCAAATCTAGGAGAATAAAATCCCACCAAGAATTTGAATTAAAGTTGATTTTAAGCCACATGAGACTCATATGCTAGAAGTGGCAAATGAGTCCCATTAGGCTAGGCTATGGGACACATTTTTCAAGAAAAGCTTAGATTCATGTGAAATCTAGATCGGGCCCCCAAAACATAGGCATGAACCATATGTCCAAGGTGGCATATGAGTCCCATATCACTAAATCTAGGCCATGCAATAAAAAAACACCTGAATTATGATTGGTTTTTTTCTTATGTCGAGATTATCGTTAGAAAGGTGCACTAATTAAGGCTCGTGGATGTAAAATAAGGCCTTGGAAATAAGGCATAAAGAAGCCCAATTAATTAATGAAAATATTAGATAAGTGTGAAAGTTTTGTACAACACTTTACAACACCTTAAATAAGGCACAATTAAGTTAATTTAGTTTACAATGGGCCAAGACCTAATGTGAATGTCTTAAACACATTACAACACTAAATCAAGGCAACATATTAAGGAGTACATTTTCCATGATTATAGGAGGTAATGGTGTTATATATAACCTGCCTCTGTTTCATGCTACTTCATTGTCTAAGTTTTGGGCTACTTGGGGCATACACTATTTCTATATATTTAGTTTGGTGGCTTAAATGATGAGATTTGTTTTATTCCTTGACAAGTTTGGTTGAAAATAAATTATCAGATATTACAAGGTTGTCAATGTTTAAGTAGGTAAATAGTCACCAAGTGTCCATTGGATTTTATTAAATGAACACTTATGGTTCTTCTTGTGGCTATCTAGGTGTAGTGGTAATTAGTGGATTTGGGAAAAAATGGTTGGTTTTACCAACTTGTCAAAATTAATACTAATAGTTAGATGGAGGTTCAATCCATCCTTGTGGTTATTGAGAAAGTAGGTGGGATGAGTTGGAAGAAGATAATATGTGAGATGGATTCCATGAATTTGGTATCTCTTCTTAATAATGAGAGGTCTCATAAGTCTTCTTGGAAGTTGGCACCCTTTTTGGAGCAGATTCCTCGAATTTGACAACTTCCATTTCTTTTATTTGTATTCCTAGAGAATGGAATGTTGTTGTAGGCTATTTGGTCAAATGTGCCTCTAATGTTCATCACAACTATAATGGCATGGACTATGAGTCTCTTTCTTCTACTCAATCTCTATAGTTTCTTCAACTCCATTAAGATTGAGTTTGATCATTCTAGCATTGTTTTCCTAAGTTTGCATTTAATTTGTTTCATGGTTTCCTTTGGTTCTTCGAGGTAGTGCTCTCTAATTACTATATCTATCCTATTTTAAAAAGAAAAGTTGACCAATTAATCTATTAAAAGAAACATTCTTTTCCTCACATAACTAAGCTTATGTAACATTTCTTTAATAACTTCCACTTTATTCAAGCTGTATTATTTTAAGTCTCAATTAAAACTATTTTTGTGATCAATGATACATAAATAAGTTATCATCACACTCAATCTGTGTAAACCAAAGTCAAGTTGACTCATATAACTTAATGAAAATATTTTATGAACTTCAAGTCTAATTTCTCAAGATTTTACTCAATACCTAATAGAGAGCATGCACAATATATGATAGATTAATACAATTTAGACAAATATAGCTATGCCACGAGCGTCTCTTCTATTAAAACTATATACAATAAAAGTAGCTGCCTCTTTCCACCCAACCTTCCTACTCCTGAAATAAGCTTGACATCTTCAAATATCGTAATTCATTTATCCAATCATCTGTATCAATGTCGTTGAATATTTCATTAGTTTATTGCATTAAGCAGCAAAAATGATTCTATAAATTTGACATTAAAATCTTCCACCAAAAATAAATTTAAAAAAAAAAGTTTAACACTGTCGAACTTTATTCGTCCCTTTCCATTACCGGACTTTGGTTCGAAACCTACAAACCTGTTGAGAAATCGTACGGAGAGCAGGGCATCTCATTCAAATACGATGTACTCTTGCATGTATTGTCTTCATTTTCTGCGTCATTCGGACAGTCTAAGGATTGGTGATCGACTACTTTGGACAAATACGTGGGACAATGCTGCCCAGTTATTTCCACAGAAAAGCTTTCAGATTCCATGGTACTTTGAGCTGAAGTATAATCGACAATTTCAAAATCGCTGCAAGTGATCAGCTCATCCACAAAAGACCCGCACCATGATTCTGGGTCGTCAACAATTTCTGAAGCCTCCCTCTGCGACTTGGTTTCTTGATGTCCTGAAGCAATGTTGGCAACCTCTTTGTAAGGATCGTTTCGTATGCTCATTGGAGTACTTCTGACTGCTACAGTTCGTAATACACGGTGATCCTCTGAACAAGCAGATGGAGGTCTCGACGTTCTACAGATTTCTCTGGTTTTGGGAGGACTCTGTCCTTTCCTTTCCAGCTTTTTCACCAATTGAGTGTTCCAGAAATTCTTGATCTCATTGTCTGTTCGACCAGGAAGTCTTCCTGCGATTAGTGACCATCTACATCGATCAAAAGCAAAATCTCACTCTTAGAATATGCATGATATCAGTCATATTATGTGACTATTCAATCAAGACATTATGAAATTACCTGTTGCCAAGCAGTTTATGCATTCTGATAATGAGCTCCTCTTCATCGGCTGAGATGTTTCCCCGCTTAATATCAGGACGGAGATAGTTCAACCAGCGTAATCTACAGCTTTTCCCACACCGCTTCAGACCTGGGAATGCAAATTACCCACAATCTAAGCAATTAAGAGACCTACCGTTACTGGAATTTAGAGCTTATATCTGAAATTCAATTGAATAAATAAGTGGCTAGACCTAGTCGGAAGATCAAATCATCCATCATCTAAGCAGTTAAGAGACTTACTGTTAATCGACTGTAAAGCATATATCTGAAATTCCATTGAATAGATGAGCAAATATTTTAATTCACCTGCTTTCTGTGGGAGATATCTCCATCCGCCATCGCCATGAGTCGAGATGTATTTATTTAGAATCAAATCCTCTTCAGCAGTCCATGACCCACGGTTAAGACCTGCATCTTTCGAACAGCAAGGAGTTCTGCCCATTCTATGCACTTTCCTTAACTTCCTCTGTTTACTTTCGTTGCACCGGTGGGATCGATATATGTCCCTTGAAGAAACCAAGGCTGACATGACTGACCGCCATGTGACTTGAGGATAAATTTGCAAAGTTGATTCTCTGCAGTCAATTGATCTTCATCAGTTTTCTTAATCCTATCAGAACAAAACATTCAACACTAAAATGATCTTCTTTTATTTTATATGGATAGAATCCACTAAAACAAATTCAAGATAGTAGAATATATTTACGAAGATAAACTTGAATCGAAGAGTACAAAAGAAGGAAAATAATATTTTATTCCCAAGGGCTACGAGTAATTTTGGGAATTAATTTAAACGCTAAGTGGGTGTACGTATCACGTTTTAAAATTTATAGAGATAGTTGACAACTACCCTTCTGAAATGAAGACCCTCTGTTGAGAAGCCCAACGACCAGCTAGGCGCCCACACCATTGAAGTATCTTAATGTCTTTTCTACACTAACCTTTTAGAAGACAACTTTCCCCATCCGTATGTCATAATTATTCTCCCGTAGCTTTCACAGTACTTTAGGACCACTAACTTTTTTAGTTTGCAAGTCAATATTTTTACTGTTAGTTGGGTGATCTAATACATAATTTTTTATATTTAAATACTCAATCGTAATTTTATATAATTTTTTTATTTGTCAAAATTTACTTTGTCTATTGAATTGAGTGTAGTTTAACTCTCAATATTACATAAATAGGAAGAGAGAAGTAAGTACATATGAAAGGTTAAATATTTTAGTATGTCTATCATTTGTTTAAGTGTTCTATTAATTTCAAAATTTGAAGCTTGTCAAACATTTTGTTATGGGTTGCACAATCTAAAGTAGATGTAAAGTCTAGTTACAATTAGATCCAAAATAATTGATCTATTTGCTTGATTGTTAGGTATTTTATGTAGAAATTATATGAATGGAGTATTTTTCCACATTCTTTTTTTAATGTTGTTGAAGTATCTTGCACTTATTAGGGACATTTGTCAATAAAACAACTTTTTTTAAATTTTTGAATCTCATAGATTGGTGGATTTCATGGATATTATTAAAAGTATTTATTATTCTATGATGAAATTGTTCAATTAAGACAACAATATAAAACAAATTGCATCTCAACTTATCTCATCTTACATTATCTTAAAAATATATATTATTTTCTTAAGAGAAAACTCTATGCTTTTCTACGCTTGATGATGACCATTATGTGGAAGACACACACACACACACACACACACACACACACCTTTGTAGCCTTGAAAACAATAATTTTAGTAGCAATTACATGAAGATTATAGTTTTTCCTTTGAGTAGTAAGAAAATTGGTACCTTTCTCCCATGGATGTTTCTTTAGCATATTGTCCGGATTTTACCACATAAATTTGTGTCTTGTTGAATGTTATTCTACTATTCTATTTTATTTCATCATTTTCTTTGCAACTAATTTGTGTTATAATATTAAATGATTAGGCGGGCTCACATCTTATCAACAAGTGGTATCGATACCTTTATTTTATGATTTGATGTTTATTTTTTGCATTAAATGGAAAAGGTTTCAAATGCAAGGTTCAAGGTGGAGAATTTTAATGGAAAGAATAAATTCAAGCTATGGAAGCTCAAGATGCATGATTTGTTGGTGCACCAACGACTACACAAGGTGTTTGTAGGAAAGCCATTAAAACCTACAAATATGACTAATGAGGACTAAGAAGATATAAATACAAGATATCTTAGCACAATTCAATTGTTTTTTAGCAGATGACATTAATTTCAATATTAGTAGAGAGATTTTTTATTTTTTTTGGTGTATGGAGTAGAATGGAAAATCCTTACATGAAAAATCCTTGACAAACTAAATTTACTTGAAGAGATAGTTGTATAGTTTATGAATGAAGGTACCAAAATTGTTGACCATTTAAATTTGTTCAATATGCTTATGTGTCAATTAACTAGTATAGATGTAAATATTGAAGACTAAGACAAGTACTCATGTTATTGTGGTCATTTCCTAAACCTTGGAACAATCTAGTCACTTCCATTAGATTTAGCACAATAGACACTCTTGACTTTGATTTTATTGTGGGAGCCATGTTTTTTGAAAAGGTGCAAAGGAAATCTAGTATAGAAACCTCCACACTAGAATCAATGGCAGCTAGGGGTTGCTCCATAGAAAAAGGGGATTATTCTAGAGGTACATCTAGATCTAAGTCAAAAGACAACAAGGTTAAGGGAAAATTTTCATACTGTAACAATCAAGGAATCTCAAGAAAGATTTTTAAATGAGGAAAGAAGCCAATGGTGAATACAAAAAGGGAGCTAAAATTCCATTAAGAGGTATGAATAGGTCATTTTTGTAGTTGTTCAAATTTAATATTTTTTTTTGCGACACATATGCTCTTATTTCTAAATATAAAATTCTAAGTTGGAACCAAAATCAAAGAAATATATTTAATTTGGTTATGGTGATGGAGTTGAGAAATACAAATTATGGGATCCAACTACCCATAAAATCATCATTAGCATAGATGCAATATTTGATGAATCTCCTCTCAAAAAATCAAACATAGTAGAAGTTGAAATAAAATAGAAATAAGTATAAAAAGATCAAAAAGTTAAATAAAAAAGTCATTCATCTATAGAAAACAGGGAGCATGAAGAAGATTTTGAAGATGAAAATGAGGATGTATGAAATATATAGGAAAATATGAAAATACCACAACCAACTCTAAGATATCTACATAGATAAAAATTCCTCCTAAGAGATATGATGATTATATTTTATTTATTTATTTACTTACAAATGATGGAGAACCTATTTTTTATTAGGAAGCAATACATGGTACTGAATGTATTAAATGACAAATTAAAATAAAAGAAAAAATGTATGCCTTGAAAAAGAATAAAACATGGGACATGGTATAACTCCCAAAGGGCAGTAATATTTTTGGTTGCAAATGGGTCTAAAATTTGATGGAAAAAATATATTCTCAAAAGGAAGGTATTGATTGTTAGGATTAAGGTGTCATTTTCCTTGTAAATCTTACGCCATATTACATGGTTCCAACATCCTTGAAAAGTGTCCCTAGGTAATTAGTGTGTATTTTTAAAATAATTTGTAATATTTTATTCTCACTTTTGTGTGTAATAAATTCATAAGGGATAAAAGGTTCTAGTAGCAGTGCTAAAAGTGACTTATGCACATAAATATTTAATTAATTTTTTCCAAAATTTGGACACAATGTAGACACCTAAAATTGACCATTATGTTCGGTCAATTTAATACTAATTCATCCTACATTATACATAGTGTAATAAAAAGATGCCAAATATAAACACAAAAACTATTTTATTTAATTTCTTTAAAACATAAGAAAAATTATCCTAATTATTGTTGGACTACATGCAATTTATTTATTTGACTATTATATCAATATAATTGTCTTACTAGGACAACATAAGAAAGAGTGGATTCTAAGATCCTTCCAAATGTGTTGTCTATGGGGTTAATGAGGAGTGTGTGACTCATCTCTCTTCTTTCAGTGCTCTATTTTAAAGATTTTTTGGAGTTAGTGGTAGTATAACTTTAACCAACCTTTAGTTCATGCTACTTTGCATAAATTTGGGTTACTTTGAGACATCCCCCACCAATGATTTTTTTAGTGGCTAATAATTGTCAATTGGTTAATAGTTAGAATTTGGGAATAAAAATTGGATAATAGTTTGAGGAGTATTGTGACTTGAATCACCGCATTTTTACAAAATTTTATTTTAGACTCATATAAATCACCAAAAAATATATTTTATTATATTTTTTAACACAAAATTTTGCCACAATATTTGATACATGATTATATCATATTTGCCTAAATTTTATAAGTTATAATAGAAATCTATATTAATTTGCAAACAATGTATCATAATTATTATTTGATTTAGGGCCATAATTCCAATATTTAGTTTCCAATTGATTTATAATATAATATAATGGCCCTAATTGTATTATGTGAGGTAAAATCTACTCATGATATGTAATTCTTATGGGGCTCAAAATAGCTTTTGGATTGTTCATCTTCTAATATCAATGTTCCAAAAGAACTTTTAGGCCCCATGAGCATTACAGATCATAGGTACACTTTAAATCATGAAATACAATTAGGGTTGTTAGATTATATTTTAAATCAATGATAGTGAAAGGTAAATATTATAATCTACCCTTAAACCCATTGATAATTTCCACTCTCAGGCCCCTAATTTTCCATAAGAATTATTTTTTTAGATTGGAAGGATTTTCCATCATAATTAATGAATTTTCATATTGTTTTCTAAGGTTCACCAATATTTTCTATAAAAAAAATTGATGTAAAAAAAATCACCAATAAAATTAATATTTTTTCTAAAAAAATGAAAATTCACCAAGATTTTATATCTTTTTTTGAGGGGTTTTCTTAAAGTTATCACTATCTCCCACTATCTCTTTAATTTTTGGTGGGTTATTCTATTGGTCTCATATTTATTCTTTAGAGAAATTGGTTGGAAATAAGTCATTGAATTTTCTAACATTAGTATGAATATTTTTGAATTCAATTGTATATAGTTTTTTCAATCAAGGTTTTATTTGGTATGTCTGGTGGAAGGTTTTGGACTTGATAAAAGAAATTGGTGGCTAAGTGTTTTGTAGATAAAGTCTTAGCTCCATGTGATACTCAAATTTTAATTCTTTTAGATTCGAGTCATTTGATTGAATCTACTCATTCTTTCTCTAGGATCAAATCTTCTAATGAGGTGAATAGAGTAGGTAAATGGTCTCTTTCTCCATTGGTTTTTCTTAAAATAAACACTAATGGTTCCTCCCATGACTATCTAGATGTACAAATAATTGGTGGAGTTGGGAAAAATATGTTGGTTTGGTTAACTTTACAAAATTAACACTAATAATGAGATGGAGGCTTGAGCCATCCTTGCAGATTTAAAGAAACCCTATGATATAAGTTGAAAGAAGAAAATCTATGAGATGTGTTAGAATTGGCTATTGCTGCCAAGATCTTAAGACCAAATGGAAAGCAAAAAAAAAAGAATAGAATGTGACAATAATAAACTATATTCTTATCAATATGATTCAATGGTATGATTGTGATGTTCAATGTAGTAGAAACCCCTTGGTTATATAGCCAAGGTGAGATACAATATGTCATAAGATTATAAGAGGTTTCTTTATCATATGACATGAGACAACTAATCACACTTACCTAGGTTCACATGTGTTACAAGTCACAATATAAGATAACAACTAATGACAACTAACACCTTCTAGAAAGATTCCTTCCTATGACCTAAGTAAACTTATGTAAGTGTAATTAAATAATTAATTACACCAACATCCCTCATAAGTGCAACATAGGGAGGAAATTTTTATGTAAATGATGCAAAAATGTAATGATGGGTCCCTGCTACAAGGCCATGTTAGATACCCATGTACATATGAAAATGCAATCTCTTACAAATGAAGAAAAGGAGAAAACCTAGTGGGACAAAAATCCTCTCCAAAAAAGAGATTAAATGTGAAACAAGAATGATATCCATCCCAAATCCAATCAATCTCCATCCACACAAATGATGACAAGAGAGACCATTCAGTCCCCCCATAATGAGATAACCTACTGCAAGAGAAGCACTAGAAGTACATTATGGAGTAATATAATTGGAATTCTCAATTTGGAAAGCAAGGAAATATACTTTTGTTTGCTTGAAATCATATTAGAATCACTCAAGGACTCAAGTAAAAGTCATGAAAAACAACATTAGACCCGATGTCGAGGAATACTGAAAAACTCATAATTGACACAACTCTGGAATCTATGAAGCAACAGTTGATTGATAAATGATCTAGAGTTGAAATGAAGTATAGAAAAAATGAAAACCTAATGCACACAAAAAAGAAAATAATGCATGCATTGATGAATATTCACATCTACCTCCATGATGAAAAATAGCCTCAAATTTGTGTAGATAACAAAATCTAAAAAAATTATTTGCACTAATATGAAGTGCTCGAAACTAGCTTTCTGTCTATATCTTGTTTTACAAAATGGACATCGTGGCCAAAAGTTATGAATTTTTCAAAAAAAATGAATTTAGCTTGCAAAAAATGGGTTTTCTAGCAAAAAAAAGTTTTTTTCTGATTTGATTTCTAAAAAATCTACCCACCGTTTGTAGAAAAAAATAGAGACCTAGAAATATTTTGATGCTAAAAACAAAACCTAGAAATCATTTTTAGATCCACCAAGCAGAATATGAAAAATTGAATTTTTTTAACCTTCAACAAAGAGAAAAAATGACATGCAATGTTTTTTTTACAACAATTTTCTTCAGATCTATGTAAGATATGCAAAATCTAAAAGACACCTATTTGATATTTCGACCCTAGCTACAAAACCTAGAAATCATTTTTTCTCACAAATGAGTGGAAGCTAGATTTCTGAAGCAAAAAATGAAAACAACTCCAATAAAAATGGCTTTGTTCAAACCTTTGCAGATTTGACAAAATATGTCAGATTATGATGAAATAAAAGGCAATATTGAATTTTTTTGACACCTTGAATTCAATGGTGAGGTTCTCAAGACCCCAAATCGCACCCAACAAAACTTTCACGCCATGGTTGGTCCCTCAGATATGGGGAAAATTCTGCAACACTAAAGTTTTGATACCATGTTAGAATTGGCTATAGCTGCCAAGATCTTGAGACCAAATGGAAAGCACAAAAAGAGAGAGTAGAATGTGACAAGAATAAATTGTATTCTTATCAATATGATTCAATGATATGATTGTGATGTTCAATGTAGTAGAAACCCCTTGGTTATATAGCCAAGGTGAGATACAAAATGTCATAGGATTATGACAAGTGTCTTAATCATATGTCATGAAACAACTAATCACACTTACCTAGGTTCACATGTGTTACAAGTCAAAAGATAAGATACCAACTAATGACAACTAACACATTCTAGAAAGATTCATTCCTATGACCTAAGTAAACTTAACATGTGTAAATAAGTCCCCTAGTAATGAATTAACTAGGTACAAGACTTTATTTATACTAGCAAGATGGATTCCATGATTTTGGTCTCCCTTCTAAATAATGGGAGGTCTCACGAGTCTTGTTGGAGGTTGACATCTTTTGTGGAGTATATTCTTTGTTTTTTATGCATTCCATCTCTTTTATTCATATTCTTAGAGAATGGAATGTTGTTGTAGGATGTTTGGCCAAATGATCATTTCATGTTATTTGCAACTAGAACATCAAAGATTGTGAATCTATATTTTCTACTCAATCTTTGTAGTTTCTTTTGCTCCTTAATTATGATTTGGTTTGATCATTCTAGTATTTTTTCCTAAAGATTTTGTATTTTTTTTGTTTCTTTGTTTCCATTGATTCTTGGAGGTGGTGGGTTTGTAGAAAACCTCAGATTTTTATCCTATAGAACTTAATAATAGTTATTACTAATTAGAAATCACTTTTTTTGGATTCTTAACTAATATATTTATCCTTTAAAAAAAAATCACAAATTAGATTAAAATCAAATTTTTTCTTTCCTCATATAATTAGACTTACAAAATACTTATTTTATAATTTCTATTTTACTCACATTGTATTATTTTTAATTTTCATTAAAGCTATTTTGTGACAAAAAATATATACATATATTATTGTCATACCACTCAACCTAGCATAATCAAAATCAAGATGACTCAAACATTTTAAACAAAATATTTTATGAACTCCGAATTTAGAAATGTACAATCCAGTATTTTACTAGAAGGCTAACTAAGAGCATGTACAATATATGATAGATCAATGCAATTTAGACTAATAGAACAATGCCAAGCGGTACTTTTCTATGAAAACTATATACAATTAGGACACTTGCTTCTTTCCACCCATCCACCCAACCTTCCTACTCTTGGAATAGGCTTGACATCTTCAAATGTTGTAAATCATTTATCCAATCATCTGTATCAATGAAGTCAACATTTCATTAGTTCCTTGTATTAGGTGACAAAATATTATTCTACAAATTTGATATAAAAATCTTCCAACGAAAATGGATTAAAAATGAAAAAAATTCTAAAACAATGATCCCACTTTATTGGTACTAGATAATCTGAGAAAACAAATTTGTTTCTTTCCATTACTGGACATTGATTCGAACTCTTTTTTACACAAACCTGCTAAAAAATCGTACAGAAAGCAGGGAAAGTTGTCTTCCGGGGAACACATCTTGCTCAAATACGATGTAATCTTGTATGTATTGACTTCATTTTCTTTGTCATTCTGACACTCTGAGAATTGGTGGTCGACTAATCTGGAACCACCTCCTGCAATTTGATTTCTTGATGTTTTGAAGTAGTGTTGGCAACCTCTTTGAAGAGGTCGTTTGGTATTCTCACTGCAGTAGTTCTGACTGTCACAGTTCGTAATACAGATCAAAGGAAAATGTTACACTTAAAATATGAATGATATCATCCAATCAAGACATTCTGAAACTACCTGATGCTACTGTTACTCAACTGTGAAGCAAATGTTTTATTTCACCTGCTTTCTGTGGGAGATATCTCCATCCACCATCGCCATGACTTGAGATGCCTTTACTTAGAATTGAAACCTCTTCTGCAGTCCATGCTCCACGATTAAGACCTGCAGCTTTCGAAAAGCAAGGAGTTCTACCCATTCTATGCACTTTCCTAACTTCCTCGATACCTCTAATTAATTTTGTTGCATTGGTTGGTTAATAAATAAACTAGTAGATGTGATTAGTGGCTGGCATGTGACTGACAATAAAATTTCGTACATAGTTTATTCAATGCGATATCGATATCCCATTCAAAACTATAAAATCTGCAGTAGATTAATGCAGTCAATTGATCTTCAAATTCTTTTCTTTCCTCGTTCTAAATTACTTATAAAATGAGGCAAACTACAGTAACGAGATCCTCTAAAGGATAAAACATTGAGCACTCCTGTGATTTTCTCTTATTTAGAATAAACAAGATCCAATATAAAAAACTCAAGTCTCTGAAATATAGGTACGAAAATCAACCTTAATCGAAGAAAAAAACAGAATATTAATATTCTACTGACAAGGTCGCGGATAATATTTAAACACTTTGTGGGTGTACGTCTCATGTTAAAAAATACACAGAGAATGCTTACAACTACCATTCTGTAATGAAGACCCTCAGTTGAGAAATCCAATAGCCAGCTTGGCGCCGCACTTCAAAAGGGCCACCTTGTTCGGCGCCCTGGGTGATACTTCAATGCCACCAGTGTCGTCTCACATGGCTACACTACCAAACTTTGGCAGCGGCTATACAGCTTCCATGAATCAATTAACCGTAGTCAGCCGTCAGTTCCGTATTGTCAGTCCGTGAAAACAATTTAAATTTAATTTTTTATGTTGCATCCCATGGTTTAATTTAAATTCGTCTTTATATATGTCAGTCAGTAATATTTAGTTCTAATTTAGTTTATATATTAAACACAATTTTGTTAACATATATAATTATTTTACTTGTATCTGTAATATAGTTTTAAATTAATTTTAAATAAACTATATATGTTAATTTTTAATTTAAAGATTTTCAGTTTTAATTTAATTTATTAAATTTATGTAAAAGAACTTAATATTTCATTTCCTCATTATATTTTTACTTTTATTATATTGTTTTATATTATTTATTATTTTTAATGTTATATAAATATTAATAATATTGTATTATTATATATAATATATATTGATTTATTATAATATATCAATAATTTAATATAATACAATATCTATTTTTTTAAAATATAATCAATAATATATTTTTTATAAAAAAAGAAGTTATTATATATTATTTATATATTATATAACAATAATATGGATGAGTGAGCATGGATGACCCTCGCATTCCTCATCCCTATTTTCTTCATTACAAGTTATAACATATTGAAACTGGGTTTTTAGTATATCAATGCAATGTATTAAAAAAAAATGTAATATGCAAGGAGTGCAAGAAGAGTATAAATTTAACATTTATTTAAAAAGATAAGATTATATTTTAATTTTATTATTATTATTATTATTATTATATTTTTTTATAGATAAGTGCTATCAAGGGGATAGCGTCCGTTTACATATTGGATATTGAACCATACACTAATGTCACATTAGTGCCATATTCAATCTACCTTGTAAGACTATTTGCCGAAAGCCAGTTGTTGCCCTCGAGCATGAAACAATGGAAATAACCCAGTTCATTGTTCCTTGTCCCCACCTGAAACACCTCCCAAACTTCCTCCATTCGGTTTCTTCTTTGCACACTCTGGCGACCGAGGACATATTTGTTAAAGTAAAGGTCTTAACTTAATTATATTGATTAAGTGATGGCTAAAGGCCTCCATATATGAATGGCATTCAGCGCGCTTGCCGCCATTGGCGGGCGGCTATCCGCATTGTTTTTTTAACTTTTTTTACAAAAACAAAATGTGTATTTTTTAATGATTTAAAAAAAAAAAAATTAAAATTTTTTTTTAAAAGAAAATAAGTCCAGTTGTGCATTTATGGTGATAGTCATTTGGCCGTCAAATTTAACCCAGTGTTTTTGCTGCGATGATCGTATGACCGTCAAATTTAATGCAACACTAGTTTTTTCCTTCTTTGGAGTTGACTTATTCCAGAGGTCGTAACTTGGGCATACAATATCACTTTTTGGCAAACGAGATATCGTCGGAAATCTGGTTTTCTCATCTTTCTAGTGGTGTAGGTCTCATCATTTCTTTTTTTCGTTGGTGCATTCTAAAGCCAGTTGAAGATAAAGGGGCTATTTTTAGTCCCAAGCTCATAACTTTTGATTAGTTTCTCCATTTTTTCACAATCTCAGCGGCGTTGGAACCGTCTTTCAGAGCTCTTCAGTTTCATCAATGCCATTTTTCCAGATTTCACTCTAGGTATATTTTATTCAGTTATTTGTGTTTTCACACTCTGGTGGATTACCTGGACATATTTGCTCTTGGAAACTTTTTGTTTGCATAGGATAATTTTTTTTTTTATTGTTCTTCATGTATTTCCAAAATTTTGTCTTTTGAGGACATTTTGAGCATCATTTATAAGCTATCTTTTATGTAAACGCATTGAGATAAAGTGCCACACTGTTGTACTTGCATCTTTTGAGGATTTTGCACATGAGGTTGTACCGTATTTTGTACTTGCACTAATATTATAAAGTGCCATGAGGGGTTGTGTAGTTTTCCTTTATTTTGTCATCACATCTTTGTCTGGCGAGTGTCCCTCTATGATGACAGTGAATCCATACCATGGGGGGTTGTGTAGTTTGCCTTTGTTTGGCATCACACCTTTGTTTGGTGAGTGTCCCTCCACGACGACCATGGATCCATATGATTCCAACCTCATGCATGTGTGCTTTGTTTTGTACACCACTTTTTCAGTTGTAGGTGCTATCTTGCACACTTTCAGATGTTGTTTCTTCTTCCTCATGCACTACAGGGTGTTTCACATCATTTCAATGGATCTGTCAAGCTCTCCCAATTCAACATTATTGGGGGTTCTTATATTGTTCATGCTAATTCTTCCTTGGTTTTGCCTTGGAAGGGATCTTCCATCTTCAGTGGAGCTTCTTTAGCACCATAGCAGTCATCTTTCGATAATTGTTTGCAACTTCTTCTGCTTCAATGATATTTTTCTTCTTGGCTTTCTTCTTCTCTTTTTGGACTAGAGTTTTTTCCTATAAGGTTTTCTCTATTTCTCCATTTTACAGAGATTTGGTTGTATTTGGGTACTTGATCTGGCCTAGTTGCCAGGACCCATGTTTTCCTTCTTGCATTTGTTTGTAGCTACATTGTTGCTCATCTTAAGGGGGGTTGTTAGAGTAAAGGTGTTAACTTAATTATGTTGATTAAGTTACCTTTATTCCCTTCTTAAGATTTCACGTTAGTTTGCATAATGTGACATTTAATAATTATATTAATTATTAAATGTTTTACTATTAGGGCTTCTATTAGGGTTTTATTAGGGTTTGCATGATCTCCTTTTTATAAGGATTGATCCCTTTGTATTTCATATCAATTCATTCTCTCATTCTCTCTGATATATACATTTTCAGTTTTCAGAGAACCCTTGCTTGTTTGTCTCCATCTTTTCTTTTGTGACAGGTTATTTGCATGTGCAGGTGATCTTCGGGGTTTGTGAAGTTGTATTTTCTCAACTCCTACAATCTTCCCCCCGTTCCACCCGATCCTCCTCTGGTACGTGCAAACTGAAGTCAAAGAAAGCTCATAGCCAACTCACCCATTCTTCATTTGGCAACTCCAAAATTGCACTAGCAACTACGGAGCAGTTGGCCCCCAAAACAAAGCCACCGATCCATTCCACCACCTTCTCTCTCGACCCTGCCACATCCACAAGTGGTTTTATGACAGCCGCATATGTTTGGCCGTCACACAAATGTCTTCTACCTTTCACACCCCATGAAGCTAGAGTTTGCACTGGATTCCTTAACCGTGGGTTGTTGGTTATGAATAACCTATGATATTGTTCAGCTCGCGAATCCCATTGGCATGAGAAACTTAGACCGAAGCAATGGAAAATTTTAGTTGGAGGTAGGAAGTTATAAAATGATAAAATGTTATAGAATGAAGATGGCTTCAACTGGCTTCCACTTATAGCCATACTGGTTAGTATTGTGTTCCTTGTGACTAGGTCATAGGTACTTAGCTCTTGCAGATTACGTCTGTCATCGTTGTGAAGGCCTTTTCCAGGAACAACAAGATGAAGCCACCTTGCATTTAAAGCGACACCCTTATTGACTTCAACCACCTTAGGCCATTGGTGGCAATGTACCACCCCATCTCTGGCTAGGAGTTGTGATTTATTTTTACCATGTTTTGATCGACAACCATTCTTAAGCCGTCCCATCGCTCTAGGTTTGAGTCGGTAATTATCTTGTTCGTCTACCATACACCTATATTTCCCAGATAGTCCACCACCTTATTTGCTTCCTTATAGGCATGGCCAATTTTGTAATTATCCAATTTGCTAAGAATCCATTTTAACTGATGCACCCAATAGTTGATTTGCCAACTTGGTGATTGATTGTTGACAATTTCTTGCATGTAGATTTTGGAGTCCCCTTCAATTTACACTGACCTGAACCCTTTGCTAATACACGTCTACAATTCCAAAGCTAGGGCTTCCAATTATGTGATGTTATTGGTGCAAATGCAAAGATTTTTTGATGCGGCTCAGACGCACTACCCCTTTTGGTTTCTAATGATGCATCTTGCCCCCACCTTGCTTGGGTTGCCTTTTGTTGCCCCATCAAAATTCAATTTCAAAGGTAGTTCTTTGGGGCCCTTCCACCGAACTAGCTTCCTGTCCACTTTGAGTTTCTCGATAGAACGATCCTTTGGACATTTCAGTTTGTTCCATTCTTTTTGTATTTCTTCATCCCACTTAGTGAAATTTGATTTTGCACCAATTTTTGTTCTGTTGTTTGCCACTTCTATTAGTGCTTCCACAATTTTTCTACCAAATGGTCGCTACAAAGGGCTTCTCCCTTGAAAATTATATGATTCCTTTCCTTACAAATGTGCCATATCACCATCGATGGTGCAAACAGCCACATGCTTTGCCGATATCCATTTTTGTTGCCCCTTTGCCATGAGTTAAAGAAATCCCATAGCTTTTCATGCCTTGGGACCTATATATTGAATTTCGGTTGGAGCAAGTCCCAACAAGTAACAACTACTAGACATGATAAAAATAAATGATCATTGTCCTCCTCCGCTTGTTCACACATTACACAACACGAGGGACCTGCAATTCCAAACTTTTTCAGTCTTGCCATTGTGAGACAGCGGTTTTGACTTGCTACCCAGAGGAAGGTGCCCGCCTTGGGGAGAACTGCTTGTTTCCAACATAAGGTTGCCAACTAGTCTATTCTTGCTCCAAATTCCACCTATAACTGGTAGCCTAGTTTGGTAGAGTATTCACCTGACTTTTCCCTACACCATATTATGGTGTCCTCTTCTTCCGATATACATATTATGCGGTTATTGAGTTCTTCCATCATTGTCATTGTTAACTCTTGAGTTAGTGGAAAATGGTGCAAATTCTTCCAAATCGCCCTTCCCCCAACCTCCCCTACCTATAAGTCTATATATTTAATTACCTCTAGACCAAAATCCTCCTCCAAACACCCAATAAATTGTCCCAATTCAAATTGATTCGATAGGCTCATGTAACCATTCCATGAGTCCATCAAGAATCTTGCCTTTAGGCCATTTTCTATCTTCCAAGAGATACAGTTAGTGATCAATCGACAATAGTTTTTAATGAATCTCCATACAGCCAATCCTCCTTGAAGATTGTCTATTGTCAATATCCTTATGGGAGACGTGCTATCAAGATACTTTTTTTGGATTACGCGACACCATAACCTCTTTGGTTGCTTATACATTTCCCATACCAACCTCACCCCTAGTGCTAAATTTTGGAGGCCAACTTTCCTTAAACCTGCTCCACCTTCACTTTTTAGTTTACTTGTCTTGTCCCATCCGATTAGAGGTATCTTTTTTTCACCCTTGGAGCCTTCCCATAGAAATTGCTTCTAGATTCTTTTGAGCTCTTCCTCAACCTTCCTAGGTACCAGGTAACATGCCATTGTGAAGAGTGGGATGGCTGATAGAAATTCCCTGACCATGGTGATTATGCCTGGAAGTGTTAGCCAATTTTTTTTCCATGACATTGCCTTGCTTTTACATTTAGCCACCACCTCCTCTGAGTGCCTGGATTTGCATGCTCCATCCGTAACCTGAATCCCTAGGAATTTGACTAGGAGCTTTTCAATTTGGTAATCCAATATGGAGGATAGGGCGTTCTGGGTAGTCGCCTTTGTATTGAGGAAGTATATTCTTGATTTGTCTTTATTCATTTTTTGGCCTGACTATTTTTCGTATTCTTCTAGAGTGTTCTTAATACATTTTGCATCCTTGATGCTTGCCTCCCTAAACAATGTAGTATCATCTATGAATTGAGAGAGTAATTATTTCTACATTAGGAGCCGCTATTATGCCTATCCACTCCTCTTGTTGCTTTTTACGCTTAATGGCGCAACTTAGCACTTCTACCATAATTACAAAAAGTGAAGGGGATAGGGGGTCTCCCTAGTGTAGGCCATTGGTGACCATTAAAAACTCATGTAGTGATCTATTTATTAGAATTGAGGATCTAACTGTTAATATGCAATGCTTGATCAACGAGCACCATTGGTTATTAAAGCCCATACAAACCATTACTTTGAGCAAGAATTCCTAACTTACCTTGTCATAAGCCTTGCTTACATCCAATTTGATTACCATTCCTGCCATGTGGTTATTTTAAAGGGAATAAACCACCTCGCTATTAAGCAAGATGCAGTCCATTATTTCTCTCCCACGCATGAACCCATTTTGTTTTGGTGAGATAATCCTCCCTAGGAGCTTTTTTAGCTTGTTTGCCAAAAAAATTGCTATTACTTTATAAATCGTGTTGCATAAGGAAAAGGGCCTAAAATCATTGAACGATTTGGATTCCACTTTTTTGGGGATTAGAGAAATGACCGTATTGTTAAGATCTTTAACAAATATTTTTGACTTCCTAAAGTCCTCCACCAGTTGCTAGATGTCTCTGCCTATGAAACTCCAACAGTTCTGAAAAAATCTTATCGGGAAACCGTCTAGCCCAGGGGCTTTATCGCGGTGCATCTAGAAGAGAGAAATCTTAACTTCTTCCAATGAGACCAGTTCATTTAACATAGCATTGTCTTCACTTCCTACCCTTCTTTCGATTGATTCTAAGAAGCCTTCCTCTAGACAGTTGTCAGTCTGGGAGCCCAAGATATTTTTAAAGAAATCTACCACAACTTGGCATACTTCCTTGCTTCCCTGTTTCATTACGCCATCCCTGGTCTAGATGTTTTTAATTTTATTCGCAGCTCTGCGGACAAGAACTGAAGCTTGAATTATTTTTGAGTTTGAATCCCCTTCTCAAAGCCAGACCTCTCTTGATTTTTCCCTCTAGTAAATTTCCTCACGTTTTAATAGTTCTACAAGCTCATTTTTTAACTCCTTTTCCTTGATGAATTCTTTGTTCTTCATACCATATCTTATAACCTTCTCATTCAGGTCTTTTAGATTGCATTCAATCCTGGCCTTTTCTGTGAAAATTTTCATGAATTTTTCTTTGTTCCAATCTTTCAGTTGTGTTTTAAATACTAGAGCTTTTTTATAAATATGAAGCTATTCGAGCTCCCCACCTTGACCTTGTTCCACCATTCTTCCAGCAAGCATCTGAGTCCTTCGTCCCACCACCACATATTCAAAATCTAAATGATTATTTTGTTTGCACCAATCCTTTGTCCAATGAGAGTTCGACAGGTAAATGGTCAGATGTGGAAACATGTAGTATGTTTGTCTCGACTGTGGTACAATACTTGTGCCAAGCTGGAGATAGTAGAAACCTATCTAACCTTTCTAAGATGGCCGTGAAGTCTTTATGTTTGTTGGTCCATGCAAAAACACCATTTGATGTTTGGCAATCTTCAAGGCCTGAATTGGCTACAAAGCTCCTAAAGTTAATCAAAGTTTGGGACTCAGTCCTTATTCCCCCACTCTTTTCTAATAGATCTAGGAGTCCATTAAAATATCCTCCCACTATGAAGTTTTCTCCTGCATGGCACCCTATAAATTTTAAGACATCCTCCCATAGTTCGGCTTTCTCCTCTATTTTGGTAGGGCCATATGTTGATGAGTGTGAATTTGCAGTTGAGTTTCATGCTAAAGACTTCCGCCACTAACCAGTTTGTATGTGACTGTTGAATTTCCACTGTTACTTCTACCTCCTTCTATAGTAACCCGATTCCTTCTAAAGCACCCACCAAGTCTTGGAAGTACCCATTCCATGACCAAATATATTTAAGAAAGGCACTTGTTTCTGATTGAGACAATTTAGTCTCTTGAAGCAAGATTATGTCGCTTGCGCATGAATGAAGATGACGTCTGACCAGACATCACTTTCTAGGGGCCTTCAAGCCCCTGACATTCCATGTTTTTAACTTCATTGTTTCCCAAGGGAGGTCTTTCCTCCCTTGGTACTTAAAAAGGTTTTGATGCTGGGATAATTTTTGGCAGCCGCTTCTTCTTCTCTCAGTTTTTTGAAATATTTCCTTCCCATCACCTTCTTTTTTTTACCAATTTTTCCCATGCCCATGTGATAAGTTGTAGTTTAGGTTATATACTGCTCCTCCCTTAAGTCTAGCTCATTTGCAATATCCATTTCCGAGTCTGATTCATCTATAACGAGGGCAGAGGTTTCCATCTGTTGATCTTTCAAATTCGTCGTATTGGTTTTTTGTTGAGGAGAAATATCTATCTCCCTTGTCCCCAATTTCTCTTGTTTTGTCTGAGATATCCTTTTATCCTTGGATTTTGAAGTGCTTGACTCCTCTAGGTGTGGATTTGCATCATAGGGGACAATCTATCTTTTAGTAACCATCCTGTTCTTTTCCCTACTCTCCCTGCTCCGGTTCTCCTTTTGTTGCGTGTTTCTGCACTCTACCTCAAAATGATTCCTTGACCTACATTTGAGGCAAAAAAAACTCTCTTCTTCGACTTCGATCTCCTAGACCCAACTTTCACCCTTTATCATTAAGATGATTGACCAAGGAACTAGGCTAATTGGAGCAATCTTCAACCTAGCATATTTGTATAGATCCCCATCTATAATCTCCATGTGTATGTCCACCAAGGTCCCCAAGGATCGCCCAATATTTTCTAGACAATCCCCATTCTAGTATTCAAATGGAAGATTGTATAATTAGATCCATATCAGGCATTTGTATGGCTGAATCTCGGTGGGGTCAAAATTCCAGCACTAGGGTTGCATAAACAATGGTAAATTTTTCATATACCATATCCCTCCTTCGATGATTTACTTTTTGGATTCCTTGTCTATGAAAACCACTATAAATACGCTTTTTGGAAGGAATTTGATCAATACTTCCGTTTTTCGTTTCTCCTTGATCTAGTTCTTGATAGAAACCCTGTCAGGAGTGCCTACAATAAATCGACATAAGAAACAAAAATCACTTAGAATTTTTGCGTCTTCATGAATCTCGTGTCAAGTCAATCACCTTCATTTTGTCTGCCTCCAAATTCCTAGGGTTTTGTTCATGATTCAGTTTGCAGTTTTGCCTCTATTGTTCAAGTCCACCACTAGGGTACACATCACCCCCAATTTTTTTGTTTTTAGGGGTCCTACGCTTCTAGTTAGGCCATAGCCATGGTGGTTCTTCACACCCTATTCTTCTATTATGGTGTTTTCCCTTTTGTGCCCTTGGGGGTGTGTCGTGTCGTGCCTGAGGTGGGTTTTGCTCCTCTTGTTATTCTGGAGATTTTCTTTTGAGCAGGGGATGACAACGGTCTACACATCTTTCGTTTGATAATACCCATTGTGGTATGTGTTTTCTTTCTCGAGATGGGGTAACGACGGGTTCTGCTCCAAAAACCTTATCTGCCCAACTTTATGTTTCTTTTCCCTTGTGTCCTAATGCATGCTCGCTGTTCTCCGCCACTTTGCTGACTTTGGGTCCTTCTTGGCGTATTGGGTTCGCATCATTTTGGTATGGTCTGCTTGCCATTTCATTTTTTTTTTTAGTATAATATATTTTTTATTAAGTATATATTATATTTATTTTATTTCTTCATGTAAAATTTTCAATATTTAATTGTGATTTTAAAATTATAAAAATACATAAAATTTAATGAAAATTTAAAATTTTATTTTAATGTAGAAAACATATAAATATTCAGTATTAAAAATATTTAAATTTTCAAAAACATTGTTTCCATTAAATTAAATTTAAATATTATAATTTTGATATCTTCAATATAAATTAATACTATAAATTTTGATAAAAAAAAGTTTCTATTTATAATTTTTAAATTCGATTATGAAGACAACAATGATATTCAAATTTTAAAGTTTTTAATATAAAATGAATATAATTCTTCCAATGAAATGTTTTTTTTTTTAAATTTTAGAATAAAATTTTAAATCTTTAATTTTGAATAAAATGTTTGTTTAATGTAAACAGTTTTAGGTAAATCTTCTAATTTTAAACTTTTCTTAATATAATTTTTTTGAATAGAATGTTAGTTAGCTATTTTTTTTTTATTTCATATTTTTCTAGTTGAATACATTCAAAAATATTTGTAATATATTTATGATTTGAGAAATATTATAATAAAAATAGATTTTTTTAAAATTTAAAATTTATAAACATATTTTTTTTCAAATATGTATTTTTTATTTTGTTTGTTTAAAATAAATTATACACATAAAATTACATAATCGAAAATTCATTTTCTTCAACTTGTATTCATTTTCTTTTGGATGATAGATTTTGGTCAATATATTTTATTGTGTTAATAGTCTTGAGAAACTAATATTTAGTTTTAATTATAAAAAATGTCTTTTAATGATGTTAGTGATAAACTTTTCTTTATTAAGTTGATTGAATCAAATATACACAAAACTTTTCTTGATGTTGTTTAAATTTATTAAATAAATGTACACAACATTTTTCTTGACGTTATTTAGGTTAGTTGAATTTTTTATTGAATTTTAAAAATATTGAAATATTTAAGATAAAATAAGATAGAAAATAAAAAATATCTAATTTTAATATTAGATCAATATATAATACATATAATAATACAATATATTAATATCTACTTAACATTAATAATAATACATAATATAAAAAATATAATATAAATATAAATATAACATATATATAATGATGAATTTAAATTAAATTAAATATTAAGTTTCTTTAAACTAAATTAATAAACTAGATTAAAACTAAATATTACTAAATAAAAAATTAACATATATATATTTATTTAAACTATATATATTAAATTAAAATTAGGTTTTTCTTAAAACTAATTCAAAACTATATTACTAGATGCAAGTAAAAAACTTATATATATTAACGATTTTTTTATTTATAATAAACTAAATTAAAACTAAATATTGTTGAAAAACTTATATAACTAGCATATATATCTTATATATAATCCAAGCAACATATGTCAATAGGTTTACTTTTTGAGGCATATATTTTTTCTTTTTTTTTAATAATTTTATATTATATTATTCAAGGATAAAATATCGACAATCTATATCGATTATTTTAATCTTTTTGTATAGAAATAAATCTAATTTATTTTCTCAAAATAGAAAATGGCCAAGTTTAGGATTAGGGTTATTTTAGGATTATAATTTAGGGCTAGGTTTAGAGTTATAGTTATGATTGGGATTAGAGTTGGGTTAGGTTACAATTTACAAGTATGATTAGGTATATAGTTAGGGTGAGGGTTTAAAATTCGAGTTAGGCTTAGGGTTAGAGTTAGAGTTAGGGTTAGGGTTAGGTTTGGGTTAAGGTTAGGGTTAGGGTTAGGGTTAGGGTTACGATAAATAGTGTTAGGATTAGGATTATACTAGGGTTTGTGGTATAGGGTTAGATTTAGAGTTCTAGTTATGGTTGGGAATATGAGATTAGGGTTATAATTAGGGATTTCATTAGAGTTAGGGTTAGGGTTTAGGGTTATAATTAGGGATTTCATTAGATTTAGGGTTAGGTTTATGGTTTATGGTAAGGGTTAGGGAAAGGTTAAGGTTATGATTATGGTTAATAAAAATCCCTAATCATAACCCAAAACCCTAACCCTAACCCCAACCCTAACCTAACCCTAACCCTAATCAAATCCTTAACCATACATGTAACTGTAACCTTAACAATATTCATAACCTTAACCCTAACATGGATTAAATTGTAATCATAATTGTAATCCCAAGCTTTATTATAGAATGCCAAAATTTCTAAAAATCTAACCCTACTGCTAACCCTAACCTAACCATTAACCATAATTGTAAGCCAAACCATTAACCCTAATCATAACGTTAACCTAATAAATTATAACAAATATATTTTTGTTTTAAGATTTAACATTTAATATTTTTAATATCTACATTATATAAAGGTAAATGCAAGAAGATGAGTCCATGAAACATGGAAGTTTTTACCTCAAACAAAAACTTGAAATCGACTTGAATAAAATGGCATCTCATTTTTTAATAAACAAGATCCCGTTTAGGTTCGAGTTTTCGAGCCTAGAATCTAAACAGGATCTCATTTTGAAAAAAATGGAATCTCGTTTAGTAATAGTGTCCCAAGCTAGCTTCGAGAAACGATATCCCTTTTTTTACAAAACAAGATCTCGTTTTGTAGTGGTATTTATTTCTTAAAAATATGAAATTTAGCAATCATTTCCACCTATGCGCACAAGATCCTGATTAAGGAATAACAATAACGACCTCCAGGTGTGAGCCTGACCCAAATTTTTTACATTTTTTAATTTTTTTGAAAATTTTAATACAAAGTTAGATTTTAGTATGTATTGTTTCAATTTTTGTGGAGTTTTTTGCATTTTTATTTTCCTATAATAAAAGAGATTGTGATTTGTATAAATCAAAATAAAACATGAAATCAAACCCTGAGATATTGAAAAGAAACAAAAAAAAAACCTTAAATCATATCCAAAGGAAAAAACTTACCTTTCAAAACCTTAAGTTGTTCAATCAAACAAAAAAAATTACATTTGAAAATGCTAAATTGAAATGAAACAAAAAAATTGCATTTGAAAACCCTAAATTGAAATGAAACTAAAAAAAATTCATTATGAAAAGCTCATTAATTTTTGAAACCCTAAATTGAAAGTAAAAAAAAATTGCATTTGAAAACCCTAAATTGAAACTAAAAGAAATCGCATTTAAAACCCTAATTACTTCTTGAAACCCTAAATTCAATTCAAGCAAAAAAAGTGAATTTGAAAATATAAATTGAAATATGTAGTGTAGAAAAATGTCATTACATTTTCACACTTTATTTGGGAATGATTAACATTAAGATGGACCTAGTGTTGCCTTGGTCTAATGTTGAAATGCTTTTTCCACATTCACATTGGATTTAGGGCCCTTTTATGCTAAATTGACCTAATTTTACCTTAAATTAAATTTGTAAAGTGTATTTATTTACACTTTCCCATTTAGTTTTGGGCCCTCTTGCATTTATGACCTTTACATTATCATTAATAGGCTCCTAATACCCTATATTATGCATCCCAAGGCATATTTCAACCAAACTCTCGACAAAATCAACAAATAATCTTGATTTATCAACTCCCCACCATTTTCTCGAGCCAAAAGGGCCTAGTGGGGCCTATATGCCACCTAGGGCATATGAGTCCCATTTGGCCCCTTTTTAGGGTTTTGAGGAAATTAGAGTTTTAGGTTCAAATTTAATGAATGTCAGCCTCTAGGATCTAATAAACTGTAAGCTAGATGGATTTTCTATATAAAGAAAGTCTCAAATCATTATTTGATTAAGAATTCATGATATCAAGCCTAGCATTCAAGAGTTAAGCATTTGAAGACTTTGCAAGAGCATTTCTAAAGAATTCAAGGGAAAAAAAATTCATCAATTGTTGCAGCAATTCAAGATCCATCATCATGTCAAGGTTATAAGGCATCAAGTAAGCTGTTGATCTAGTGTTGTGATGTTTCATTCAAGATCCAATATTAAGAATTGTTCTACACATATTTCAAGATTTAAATCCACATCCTTCATGGCCACTTCATGTTAGATTGTTGATTTACAAGACATCATTCAAGGTATTTGTAGTGTGGAAAAATGTC
This sequence comes from Sequoiadendron giganteum, assembly GCA_007115665.2. Lineage (NCBI taxonomy): Eukaryota > Viridiplantae > Streptophyta > Pinopsida > Cupressales > Cupressaceae > Sequoiadendron > Sequoiadendron giganteum. The sequence continues at coordinate 814,968,320 of CM021102.1, forward strand.
GTCAGTGACATTTATACACTTTTTTGGGCCCTCCTTGTAAAATTGAACTTAATGATGCCTTGAATTAGTATTTTAATGTGTTTAACACACTCACATTAGGTCTTGGGCCCTTGTAAACTAAATAAACGTAACCCTACATAATTTTAGGTGTTGTAAAGTGTTGTAACACACTTTCACACTTTTCTAAGGTTTTCATTAATAATTGGGCTTCTTCATTCTTTAATTGGCCTTATTTTGTGGGTAAGTGCACTGAGATGGTTCCCAGAAAGGGGGCTTAAGTGGCCACCTTTTTTTTTGAAATCAATAAATACTGACCTTAGACGTGAAATTGAGGATACTTACACTCAAAATTTTGAGATGAAACAAAAAGAAGGATTCAAGTTCTCTGAGTCTACTTTCTAAAATAATAATTTATTTCGAAAATGGTTGAGATTAAGGGATTTAAATGAGGGATGTACACAAATTGGTGCTCTTTTTTCTAGAAAAACATAACATAGAAACTCTTGTACGACCCTCGTATGGTGAATTTTTTTTTAGTATTTTTAAAGTCGCTATGGTCAAAAGTTAGCTAATAGTATGAAGTTGATGTAGGATTTTTCTAATAATTTTTTAATGAATATTTTAATTTTTACTAATTTTCAAAGTGGACACTTCCTGGAAAACAAAATTTTGGTTGTGCTACCCCTACAAATTTTGGAAACTAATTGTTTTTTTTTTTTAAAACATTGTAGAATGGAGTGTAGTTTCTAAAAATGTAATTTATTTTAAAATTCGATGAACGGTTAATTTATAATGAAAAAAAAACAAACACCGCTTTTTGCCAAAAAAGAGACATACAAACAAAATAAATTATGGATGAATGGCTTAACATTGTTAGAAAGTGAAAAAAATTACATCATTGGATAGCTAAGAGAGAACCTAACATTACCGAGATGTTTGCTTTGTTTGATATTGAACCACATGCAATCTTGATGGTGAGCACGAACCCGATTATGTGAAATATTGTAGAAATTGCAAAAAACACATCTTTGGTCATTGGGAATGCCCTCCAAGCCTTTGGGTTGGTATTCCAAGGAAAATACCAATCCCAGGGCTTGGGGATTCCCAAAGAAATATATAACATGAGAACATTTTAACATGCTCGTGTTATAATGTGAGTGCGTGATAATGCACTCACGTTATAAGTTAGTTTTGACATGGTTTTTTTTTGTTTCTCGGAAGCATGTCTAGCGAGACATAACATGAGTGTATTATAACAAACTCACATTATGTATTTCTTTATGTTAAATGCATATTGAATGTATGTGTATATATTTGTATGCACATGTATGCTTGTATGTCATGTATGAATGTATGAATGTATATATGCTTGTATGTATCAATGCATGTATATCATATGTATGTAAGATTATATGTATATATATATTATGCTTGTATGTATTTATTTATGTATGTCTTTAGAGGGAGGTGTAGGAGTTGAGAAAATACAACACCACAAACCCCGAAGATCACCTGCATGCAAATAACCTGTCACAAAAGAAGAGATGGAGACAAACAAGCAAGGGTTCTCTGAAAACTGAAAATGTATATATCAGAGAGAATGAGAGAATGAATTGATATGAAATACAATGGGATCAATCCTTATAAAAGGAGATCATGCAAACCCTAATAAAACCCTAATAGAAGCCCTAATAGGAAAATATTTAATAATTAATATAATTATTAAATGTCACTTTATGCAAACTAACATGAAATCTTAAGAAGGGAATAAAGGTAACTTAATCAACATAATTAAGTTAAGACCTTTACTCTAACACCCCCCTTAAGATGAGCAACAGTGTAGCTACAAACAAATGCAGAAAAGCAAAGGTAACTACAATGCAAGAAGGCAAACATGGGTCTCGGCAACTAGGCCAGATCAGGTACCCAAATACAACCAAATCTCTATAAAATGGAGAAATAGAGAAAACCTCATGGGAAAAAGCTCTACTCCAAAAAGAGAAGAAGAAAGCCAAGAAGAGACATCACTGAAGTAGAAGAAGATACAAACAACTGTCGAAAGATGACTGCTATGGTGCTGAAGATAGGATGATTAGGAACAAGAAGACAATAATCTGCATAAGTGCCCATACAACACTACTCGAATCAGATGGCAAACAAAGGCAAACACCTGGAACGAAGATACAGATGGTACAAGAACCAATAGTCTGAAACATTGATCAACTGAGAATGGAAGATTCCTTCCAAGGCAAAACCGAGGAAGCATTAGCACGAACAGTATAATACCCCCCATAATGGTGAACTGGGAGCCTGACAGATCAACTGAAATGGTGTGCAACACCCTATAGTGCATGAAGAAGATACAACATCGGAAAGTGCACAAGAAAGCACCTGCAACTAAAAAAGTGGTGTGCAAAGCATAAGGCTAGAATCATATGGATCCATGGTCGTTGTGGAGGGACACTCATCGGACAAAGGTGTGATGGCAAACAAAGGAAAACTACACAACCCCCCATGGTATGGATTCAATATCATCGTGGAGGGATACTCACCGGAAAAAGATGTGATGGTAAAACAAAGGAAAACTACACAACCCCTCATGACACTTTATAATATCAGTGCGAGTATAAAATATGGCACAACCTTATGTGCAAAATCCCAAAAGATGCATGTACAATAGTGTGGCACTTTATCTCAGTGCGTTTACATAAAATATTGCTTACAAATGATACTCAAAATGTCCTTAAAGGACAAAATGATGGAAATACATGAAGAACAACCAAGAACAAAGCATCCCATGTGAACAAAAAGTTTCCAAGAGAAAATATGTCCAGGTAATCCACTAGAGTGCGAAAACATAAATAACTGAATAAAAGATACCTAGAGTGAAATCTGGAAAAATGGCATGGATGAAGCTGAAGAGCTTGGAAATACGGTTCCAATGCCGTTGAGATTGCGGAAAACGAAGAAACTGATCAAAAGTTATGAGCTTGAGACTGAAAGAATCCCCTTTGTCTTCAACTGGTTGTAGAATGCACCAATAGGAAAATCACTGAAAAATAACTATTCCATCAGAAAATTGGGATTGCCAGCTTTCCAGCGGTATCTCGTTTGCCAATTTTTGACACTGTGGCAAAACGTTATGGCAAAAAGAAAAAAAGTAGCTTGATTAGGGCATTGTGGGGTACACCAAATGCTAACCGGGCACAAAAGTGGAGCCCCTGGGTGCTAGCTCTTGGTCGGCCATATGACCACGGGCGGCTCAAATACAAAAAAGAAACCTACCACTAGGTGGGTGGCAGGTGGGCTAGGCAGAGGTGGCAAAAGGTGATGGTGCTGCCCCTAGGGCAGAGCCCCCTATAGAGGAACCTATGGGCGTTGATGTGACCGCAGCGAAAGGCAGAGGGAGCTCAAGGTTTAGGGAACTAGTGAGGGGAAGCCATGGGGCCACGGAAGGGACAACTTGGTACGATGGTCGGTGGACGAGCCGACAAGACTACGAGCAAGTGACCAGTGATTGGGAAGTAAACAGGCAGACGGTGGGGTCGGCGAGTACAAGTGACCGGCCGACGTACCCTACAAAATAGTAAATGCCGGTGCAAAAAATCCCCAAACAGTCCGCAAAATATAATATGTCCAAAATAATTATTTTTAAAAAATATTTGCAAATAGCACAATATTTAATAAAAAATCCAATGGAAATATATGCAGAACATAAAAAAATTAAATAATTTTTTTATTCTACAAAATTGTACTCGGCCCTGGGTGGGCCGTACGACCGCCCAAGTAAAAAAAATTTGCCTCGAATTTCGACTTTGTCCAAAATGGATGAATGGACAGTCGATTTAGGGGTTTTGGACCATTGCAAATGCATTGGCGATGTCCATTTGAGCTGAAAATGCTTCAAAATTTCAGGTATGCCCTAGATCAAGAAAACAAACTCCAAACCCTTGAAGCTCAAAAAATCTTCAAAACAAGAATAGAAAGCAACAGGTGTGGAGCTCTGATACCATGTAGAAGTAAAGCTCTGGTACCATTTAGGAGTTGAGAAAATAGAACACCACAAACCCCGAAGATCACTTGCATGCAAATAACCTATTACAAAAGAAGAGATGGAGACAAACAAGCAAGGGTTCTCTGAAAACTAAAAATGTATATATCAGAGAGAATGAGAGAATGAATTGATATGAAATACAATGGGATCAATCCTTATAAAAAGGAGATCATGCAAACCCTAATCAAACCCTAATACGAAAAACCCTAATAGAAGCCCTAATAGGATAACATTTAATAATTAATATAATTATTAAATGTCACTTTATGCAAAATAACGTGAAATCTTAAGAAGGGAATAAAGGTAACTTAATCAACATAATTAAGTTAAAACCTTTACTCTAACGAGGGAGAATTCTGGAGAGAGAGAGAGAGAGAGAGAGAGAGATCTGAGCTTAGGCAGGGCGGGGAGAGGGAGAGGGGAGAGGGAGAGGAGAGAGAGAGAGGAGGGTGGGAAGTGAGAGTTTAAGAGAGAGGGAGTGGGAGAGAAGGGGTTGGAGTGAGAGGGACTTAGCTAAGTAGGGTGGGAGGGATAAAGGGAGTGAGAGAGAGAGAGGTAGAGAGAGGGGGAGAGAGACAGAGAGAAATAAAGAGTTATGTAGGTAGGGTACCAAAGGGAGAGACTTGAGAGTGTGAGGGGACGTGAGAGGGATAAAGGGATAAAGTGAGAGTTTAAGAGAGAGGGAGTGTGAGAGAAGGGGTTGGAGTGAGAGGGACTTAGCTAGGTAGGATGGGAGGGATAAAGGGAGTTTGAGAGAGAGGGAGAGAGAGAGGGGAGGAAAGAGAGATGGAGAGAAAGAGATAGTTATGTAGGTAGGGTGCCAAAGGGAGAGACTTGAGAGTGTGATGGGGGTCAGTGGGAGAGACTTGAGAGATAGGTAGTGTGAGGGAGTGTGAGTGAGAGACCTAAGAGAGGGAGAGGTTGTGGGAGGGTGAACCAAAAAATATGAAGGGTGCATTGTGTGGGGGTAAAAGAGTGGATCCTCTACAACATCCTAGGGTTTCACCTAGAAGGAAGAGGGTTTTCTTTCGCCTCTAGAGGCACCTTATTTTGCGATTTGGTTAAAAGGGGTTTTAGGGATTGGAACCCTAAAGGGATGTGATGATGTGTGCAAATGTAATGAAATATTTTATGGGAATGCAACTAATTAACCTAAAGTAATCTAACTCATGCTACTGGAAAACACATGATGTAATTCATACAAATGAAAGTAATAAGAGTAAACTAATCTAGCAGAACAAAGAAGTGCACCTGGAAATTGAAGAGGGCTAGAACTAGGATTGAGGAAGTCATTGAAAAACTAGAAAAATAGGGTTTTGAGCTATCTGGGACACTTACGCCCAGTGGGGTGACCTAGTCTCTCTTTGTGAAATCTACTCTAGGAGTCATTTTTGCCAACAAGGTCCTCGAATCTCAAACTTTTAGTGTCAAAAATCCTGAATGTGACTAGGTCACCATTATGGGCAATCTAGTCCCTTTCTGATTTTTTGAGAAATTGAAAGTGGACTTGGGTGCCTTAGGTCTGCGTTCTACTTCTCTACGGGAATCCTATCCAAAACCTATAAAATAGCCTACAAAACAGAATGTATTTGGGTTTTGAATGTTGGGGTTTGCCTTGGTCAAAATCATAGTTGGTATTTAAACTTGAAATGAAATGGAAATATGCATAAAACCTAGCCCTAAATGTGTCTAGAACTAGTAAAACCTGAAACAAAGTAAAACCCTATTCTATTGTGCTAGAATAAGATGTACTAAATAGATTTGAAATGATGCAAGACTCTAAACCCTAGAAATCCTAAAACATTGAAAATGAGAACAAAAATTAATGCAAATGGGATACAAATGGGCATGTGCAGGATCACGATGGGCCAAAAACTGGCGATATGTAAGTGATATGATGGCCCATGTGGCTAACGACTTTTTTTTTCCAAAATTGATGAAGTGAAAAGGGTTTTTTAAAGAGATTCTCAACTTAACACCAATATAAATTATGTTTTACTTTGAATTTAATAAATTATTATTATTCATTTTCTATTTGAATTATGACTAAAGTCCTGACTAATAGGCTGATTGAAAAGAATCTATAGCTTTCAAACGGTATCACATATTGTGAATATAAAACATGTGTCACATTCTATACTTTTCATACTATACGATTCAAAAAATAAAATCAATTTCATGAAGTTTTGACCAAGTTATGGTGGTTAGACATACAAGTTTTTAAAAATTTTAAAAGTTGTAATAAAAAAATCATAATACTTATTTATTTGGAAAAAAGTTACAAAAAAATATGCATCACATTCGGACCTGATTCCTCTACTTATATATAAAATATTATAAAAAAATATTATCATTTTAGTATGGTTAGGGTGGTCACACAGACACCTACTTCTTATTTTTTCCCTGAAATTTAAGTACTACTACATTGAAATTTCAAATTTTCACCAAATAGATTTTAAAATAGATAAATAAGCTTAGTAGTTTAGAAACTACATTCAATTTTCTAGAGATTCTATTCTTACATATTTTTGAAATAATATAGATAACTTACTCAAATTTTTACATCAAGTTGCCTAACTCTGATTTTTTTAATTTTCATTGCCACTTAAGGGCCTATTTTTTCTATGATGATCCTGCACATACCCAAACCTAAAATCTACAAATGGGTTGAAGGTAGAAGATGGAGGCACTTTGAAATCAGTCTTTAGGAAGGACTTGGTGGCTAGTTGCACCTCCTCAACCTAGATTTCTCCATGAATCTCCATACGCATCTATCCTCAACCTTGTCAATGTGTGATCTTGAATGTGAAGTGAGCTTCCAAGACCTAAAAATCCCTAGTTTTCTATATAAAAGCTTTAAATTTTGTTGTGTGAAAGATGAATCTTCTTGAGAAAGATGTTTGGCACTTGATTTTTGGAGTTGAGTGTGAAAAAATGAGCAAGAGAGAGAGGAAAAATGACCTAAAATAAGTATATATAAGAAAAATGACCTAATTATCGAGAATTTTGACCTTGGAAGCCAACACCCATCATGGATTTTTGGTTAGTTATTGATTTACCTGCTTAAAACTTGAAAAATCCTCAAAAAGGACTAGGTCGCCAACTTGGGCGACCTAGTCCCACTAAGGTATTTTTAAGTGGGACTGGTACTTTTTGGATGGTTTTTATATGATTTGTCAAAATTTGGATGACTCCTTTGGTATAATAGGCCTCCATGTCAAAATTAACAACCTTAGGAGCCTATAAATGTTGTTTAAGGGTGAAAATTGGTGAAATAGGACTTAAAGTGGGACCAAAATGGGCACAAAATTGTCCTTTTCTTCAAAGCTATACATTTTTTGGTGAAAAATTTAGCCCCCAATTTAGCATCCATATGAATCTACATGCATATGTAAGCTAAAGGACTCTAAAAAAAACAATGCACCTTCATTTTCATAAAAGGATACTCATTTAAAAGGCAAGAGAATGAAGCCCCCAATGTAGTTATATGCAAAACCACAATGTTAGGAACCGCATCTTGCAACAAAAATTCCTTAGAAGTCCTATAAATCCTCTTATCTAATCCCTAGTGATCAAATTTGAGGGTAGATGTATGCCCCCCTTGATTCTGCTTGCTTTATGGAGGTGGAATCAAGGTAGTTGTCTAACCACGTCGAATAAGGGCACACATATCAAAGGGAATTTCCAAGTACCATGCCTCATAGATATAGGTGAGTGATTATGTAGGGTGTTGAAACATGATTTTGGCACAAAAAATGACATAAAAAATGGAGTGCACTAGCACCCAGAATGTTGATTTTAATGAAAAAGAACACTAAAAGATAAACAAAGTGAAAAGGTAAAAATGTGCATATGTGGGCAAAAATGAGTTAATTAAAAAGAAAATGACAAAAGAGGAACATTCACTTACTTTTATCATTTACCTTTTGAAATGTTGGAGAGTGACAAGGAGAGAGTGACATCATGCCTAGGACACATGGTTTTACTCCCGCGAGATTGGATGTTTTGCGCGACCAAGTGGCAAGCGATAACCGCCAGTATGAGGTTGGTTGATTCTGGAACCTATTTTTTAATGATTTTTCAATTATGGGATGAATTCAATGCTTATTTAGAACTTAGAGGAGGAGGAGATATTGGAGGAGCCACCCCTGAGTGAGGATAATGATGTCGCAGCCGAGGATCGAGATGAGCAGGGAGAGCTCTCACTTGTTCATAGGACTAGATCCTAGACAAGAGCAGTAGCAGGTGCCAACACTCACTATTGAGGGGAGGCGAGTACATCATCCATGCCCCTTGCACAGGATGAGGTCGACATTCCACCCTCTACCAGAGATATAGGTGATGACATTTAATGTTGGTTGATGTATTTTATTTGTGATTTAATGCATATATATATGATGATGTGTTACTAATGAGAATTTTATTTCATTTTTTAGGGCCTTTAGAGGGTTGGCAAGAGTTCCTACAAAAGGTAGCCACAAAGATAGTGCCAGCAACCATTGACGAAGAGTAAATGGATACTGATTACCTACCCCCACCTATCATGGAGCGTGATCTAGAGATCTTGAGACCCTTCATGAGATTGTGGGCAGCCTATGAGGGTTTGAGGAGGTAGGTTCACCGAGTGAGAGCTGCACCATAGGCACAACTGTGATGACCTCCAACAGAGGTGGAGAGATTGGAGACAGAGTTGTCATAGGTGTGAGCGAAGAGAGACTAGATAGTAGGTGAGTACCGATTAGAACTCACGTGGATGGGAGGATTAGAGTATGCATTAAGAGTTAATGAATCTCGGTCACAACGACACACGACCATCTCCCGATGCCCTACTACTGATACAACATGAGTACCAGATCCTGAGGGATATGGTAATCATAGTTCACAGTGACATTGTGTATTATGATGATATGTATAAAATATTATATATATATATATATATATGCATTTGTATTTTTTATTATGTAATTTAATTTTGTGGATGTTAAATGAAACTATGTTTAATTAAATAGGTTAGGATTTAATTAATAGAACCATGATTTAACATAATGTATGTGATGCAATTACAATAGATTAAAAATGTATGGTTAGATTAAAACATTTAAGATTAATATGTTATGCACTTATGATTATAAAGAACATAACACACAAAAGGGGAAAGAGTTTGAATAGTATGAAATATAAAGTAATTGTAAAAATGAATTAAAAAATCACATTAGTGTTTGGGACACAAAAATGAGGATGTGTCAAGAACAAAGCAATAAGACAACCCATAGGATAGAAACCAATAGCGTCAACAACGCTGCTTTATAAATCATACCATTCAAGAAAGGATTAGACATAATATCGACACAAATGAGCGGCCATAATGGGATCAGGAAGGGGAGTACCATCATGCTCGGTTAAGGTATAGGCACCAGAGCCATAATTGGAGTCAATCAAGTAGGGACCAAGCCAATTAGGACTGGATTTACCTTTGTCTGTGTAATCAACGGTGGTATTACGTTGGTTTTCATATAAAAAAAATAACCCTTGTTAAATTTTCAAGGGATGATACTTACATCATGTTTGTGTTCAAATTGTTTAGCATAAGCTTGAAGGTGCTTAAGAGCATTGATGTGTTTCTCATCAAGCATTTCAAGTTGGTGTAGACATTTTTTTGCATAAGTGTCATTATTGACGAGACTTTGGAGAGAAATTTGTAACATGGGGATTTATAGCTCCAAAAGGAGAATAGCTTCAGTACCATAAAAAAGGTTAAAAGGAGTATTTCCCATAGAGGAACGAACACTTGTATGATACACCCATAATGCATATTGCAATTGCGTATGGCAATATTTTTGGTTTTGATTGATAGTCTTCTTAAGGATTTACTCCAAGATCTTATTAATACTTTCGGCTTGACCATTATATTGAGGGTAGTAAGGTGTGGAGAACTGATGCTAGATATGGAAGTTCTCAAGGAACTTCTTCACCTCATTTTTCTTAAATGGAGTACCATTATCTAAGAATAACACGAAAGAAAAACCAAAGTGAGTGATGATGTGTTCCAATAGAAAATGACATATCACTTCAATAGTTGTGGAGTGAAGGGCAATAGGTTCAACCCATTTTGTGACGTAATCAATAGAAGTGATAATGAACGTATGTCCAACAAAAGATGGTGGGGAGATTTTTCCAATTAGGTCCAAACCCCACATAGAGAACGATCACATAGGTGTTTGGGAACAAAGTTCTGAAAAAGGTGCATGAATCAAATGACTATGTTCCTGACATTGATGACATCGCTTAACATATGCATAACAATATTTTTCCATGTTTTTCCAATAATATACCATATGCAAGAGTTTTTGTACCAAGGTCTTTCCTCCAAAATGTCCTCCACAAGTACCAGAATGGGCTTGTTCGAGAGCGATATGGGTTTCAGCATCCTTGAGGCATTATAGAAGGATTCCATCAAAGGATATTCAGTACAATGTGTCTACAAGGATGATATACCTAGTGGTTAACTTTTTTAAGCATTGGTAGGTATTTTTATTGGTGGGTTCGGGAATGGTTCCATCTTTCAAATAATTGTAGATGGCATCATACCATTCACATAGATTATCAGAAATAGTGGGACATATATCAAGAGGTTGATCATTGATGCAAGTTTTCATGATGGGATGGATGGTGAAGACTATCTGTTGAGAAGGGTCAATGGGAGAGACAAGAGAGGCTGCACTCACCATTGCATCTTTGTGGCAATTATATTTTTGAGGGATGTTATCAAGGGTAAAGGATTAAAACTGGTCTAATAGATTAAGAGCAAGCTCCTTATATTGTGAGAGTTTATCATGTTTAGTTTGATAGAGACCGTTAATTTGTTTAATGATTAATTGTGAGTCACCATAGATCTTAATATTTTTAACCTTTAAGACAAGAGCAACACACGCATAATCTAGTTCAAGTAGACCTTCATACTCAGCTATACTATTTGTAAATAAGAAATTAAGATGATAGGATAAGGGAATAGGCTTACCAATAGGTGGAATTGAAATAACTCTAGCACGAGAGCCTGTTCGACACTTGGATCCATCAAAGTACACCTCCCATGTAGGAATTTCTATAGTAAACACATTATCATCAGGGAAAGAATCATTGGTGGGTAATGCTAATCGAGAAGGAGCATCAGCTAAATGGTCAGTTAAGGCTTGAGCCTTGATTGCTTTTTGAGCAATAAAATTAAGGTCAAACTCAATTAACAACATGACCCATTTAGCAAGATGTCTTGACAGATCTGGTTTAGTAAAAAGATAGCATAAAGGGTCAAAACTTGTCATCACATGTACTTTAGCATTGAGTAAGTAATGTCGCAACTTACAAGTAGCGAATATGAGAGCGAGACATTGGTTTTCAATAGTAGAGTAATGAGTCTCATAATAAAGGAGTGTGTGACTAATATAATAGACATGATTCTCTTTACCGTTGGAATCATTTTGAGTCAACAATGCTTGAGAGCATGAGCAAAAGCAGAGATATAGAGGATGAAAGGCTGATTGGCTATAGCAGGTTTTAAAATAGGGGGAGTTATGAGGTACTCTTTCAAAATTTTCAGAGACTTTTTTACAGTCCTCATTCCAATCAAAGGTAACATCCTTTTTAAGAAGATGAGTAAAGGGTAATGTATGATAGTCTAAGAAAATGATGAAACGAAAAATGTCTAGTATTCATCGTTGTAACATACGTAATTGGGAAATATTACGAGGAGGTGTCATATTGATGATAGCATCAATTTTCTTTCTGTCCACCTCAATGCCTCTATGAGATATGATAAACCCTAAAATTTTACCACTATCTACTCCAAAGACACAATTGTTAGGATTTAGGTGCATGTTGTATTTGTGCATACGATCAAAGATTTGATGGTGGATATGCACATTATCTTGGTGGCTTAAGGATTTGGAAAGAATTTTGTCAACATAGTCTTCTGTGATTTTGTGAATATGATCATGGAGTATTAAGGTCATCACTCACTGGTAAGTAGTGCTAACATTCTTTAAAACAAAGGGTATCATAACCCAAAAAAACATGCCCCAAGTGGACATAAAATTCATCTTATATTGATCTTGTGGGTTAATAAAGATTTGGTTATACCTAGAAAATTCATCCAGAAAGGATAAAAAAGAATTTCCAACAATAGAATCCACGGTCATATCGATATTAGGAAGAGGAAAGTCATATTTTAAAGAGACCTTATTCAGATCTCTAAAATCTATACATATCGTAACACGATTATCGGGTTTGGTCACCGCAAAAATGTTTGAAATCGAAGGGGAATAATCAATGGAGTGAATAAAACCTACATCAAAGAGTTTTTTGAGTTCTCCTTTAACATCCAAGGCAACCTCGGGATTCATTTTTCAAATATTTTAGTGAACAGGTTTAGCGTTCTCAGTTAGGACAATATTATGGGTTACTATCTGGAGATCTATTCCTGGCATGTCTGAATATTTCCAAGTAAATAGCTCAAGAAATGTATGAAGCAAGATTGCAAGATCCTCATCTAGGAACTTCCCAATTTTAATGATTTTGTCTTTGTCATCGATATCCATGGGGACATCAAGTGTATCTCCTAAAGGGAGTGCATTAGATTTGAGAGCGTTAGGATCATATGGTTCCAATGTAGAATGAGGTTTGTTAATAGAGCCAATGTTAGAATCATAACTCAATATAGCACAAGAGGCATGCCTCTTGGAGTGAGAAGGATTATCTGAGGCACCTAGAAGAGATGTTTTAAATCATCCTCGTCATGAAAATAGGTGAAGAGGGGAGCATCCACATCAAGAAATTCAAGGTTTTTAAGTGTAAGGGTGGTTTTTGATGTGCATGATATAGTATTGATGTTAAGAGAGGGTTGTTGATTAGCTTTTGTAGCATTAGAAAAGGAAAACCAGAGTCCAGTTTTAGTTCCTTGCATATTAGGTTCAATGGGGACACAAATACTTCGTTCATTCTTGTCGCATCCTTTACCATTGTAACCCAATTTTTTGACAAGGTCATAACCACATCCATAAATTCTCTCCATTGCTTGCAGGTTAGGGGGTTGTTGATAATCCATCTCATCAAAATTATTATATGTAGCATTTGCTTCCAAAAGGGATGAGGTAGAGAGAGGTGAAGGGTGTTCCTCTTTTTGAGTGGAGAGGACAATGGATTTATCATTTTGAGTGTCCTCTTTGTGTGTGAGACTACACTCACCCATAAAGGAAGGAGTAAACTCTAAAGAGCCCCAATCGTCATGAAGTAAATTAAACTTGATTTTATCTTCGAGTTGATCTTTCTTGGAAGGGGAAATGCTAGAGTAGGAATGAGGGTATGAAGAGGATTGGAGGTGCCCTGTTTGAGTTTAAAACAACTCTTAGGTTCAAGATCAATGCCACTTTGGTAAAACTTATCATTATAGACATATTTCATTTTGCGATGAAGGGTCGAGGGGACCACTTACATCTCATGAATCCATGGTCATACCAAGAGAAGATTATAAGAGAGATCGTAAGGCATGACATGGATAGGAGTCTATAGTGTAACCATTCTAATGTTAATAGGTAAGGTGACTATACCAAGAGGTTGTTTGGTAACATTATCGAATCCTCTAATGGATAAGGAATCCGATTGGATTTGTGATCGATCCACATGTAACCTATTGAGAAGCTTCAAATTGCACACATTTAGGGTAGAGCCATTATCAATCAACGTTATTTTGATACCTATCCAATCATACTGAGCTATGATCATAAAGGAATCATTTTACCAACATAATTCTAATGGTGGAAGCTCATGTTGATAGAAAGTAATATTCACATTGGATGTATTCATGTCATATAGGAGAGCTGCTACATCATTAGTGTTCATATGAGGAGGAACCACTATCTATTGTAAGTTTTTTTGAAGCATGGAATAATAGTAAGGGGAATTTTGAAGGAGATCCCAAAGGGATATTTTAGTTGGAGTGTTTTTAAGTTGTTTAACCAAATCATACTCCCTGAGTTGTGAATTGAAATGAGGGGTTGCAGGTAAGATAGGGCTAGGTAATAGTAAGGAAGTGGAGGGAGGTGGTGGTTGGGGATGTAGGTTATTACAAGTATAATGGGTGTGGGCAATGATATCGCTCTTGGGAGAGTAAAGGGTAAACTCAAGTTGGGTTGAGGTGGGAGGTATAGGACAAGGTGCGTAGAGAATGTATTGGATCTGGATGACATTAACATCTTTTGTGTTAGCAGGGGTATCACAAAAAACCATAGTGGATGAAGTAGGGGAGATGAAGTCTTGGAGGAGAGCATCTAATGGAAAATGTGATTTTATGGAAATTAACATGCAAAAGTATCGTATTTATGTCAAAATTTTGTATTATGAAAGGAGATGAATGGAAACTATGATGATTTTTCACTAATGCAAAATGAAACACCCTAGGATGCTTGTTTACACAATGCAACATTCAATGCAATGCTAAATAAAGATGTCCTAGTATGCCAATGCAAAGAAAATTAGAAGTATGTAATGTGTTGAAATGCAGGTTCACCAAAATTAACCACAAAATATGAAGGGTACCTTGTGTGGGGGTAAAAGAGTGGATCCTCTACAACATCCTAGGGTTTCACCTAAAAGGAAGAGGATTGTCTTTCACCTCTAGAGGCATCTTATTTTGCGATTCGGTTAAAAGGGGTTTTAGGGATTGGAACCCTAAAGGGATGTGATGATGTGTGCAAATGTAATGAAATATGTTATGGGAATGAAACTAATTAGCCTAAATTAATCTAACTTATGCTATTGGAAAACACATGATGTAATGCATAAAAATGAAAGTAATAAGAGTAAACTAATCTAACAGAACAAAGAAGTGCACCTAGAAACTGAAGAGGGCTGGAACTAGGATTGTGGAAGTCACTGGAAAACTAGAAAAATAGGGTTTTGAGATATCTGGGACACTTACGCCTAGTGGGGTGACCTAGTCCCTTTTCGAGAAATTTTCCCTGGGAGTCATTTCTACCAATAGGGTCCCCGAATCTCAAACTTTAAGTGCTAGAAAGCCTCAATGGGACTAGGTTTCCATTATGGGTGACCTAGTCCCTTTCTAGTTTTCTGAGAAACTGAAAGTGGACTCGGGTGCCTTAGGTCTATGTTTTGCTTACCCATGGGAATCCTATCCAAAACCTTCAAAATAGCTCATGAAAAAAATTCTATTTGAGTTTCTAATGTTGGGGTTTTCCTTGGTCAAAACCCTAGTTGGTATTCAGACTTGAAATGAAATGAAAATTTGCATAAAACCTAGCCCTAAGTGTGTCTAGAACTAGGAAAACCTGAAGCAAAGAAAAACCCTATTCTATTGTGCTAGAATAATATGTATGAAATAGATTTGAAATGATGGAAAACTCTAAACCCTATAAATCCTACAACATTGCAAATGAGAACAAAAATGAATGCAAGTGGGATGCAAACCTCAAATTTGTAAATGGGTTGAAGGTAGAATATGGAGGCACTTAGAAATCATTCTTTACGAATGACTTGGTGGCTAGTTGCACCTCCTCAACCTAGATTTCTCCATGAATCTCCATAGGCATCTATCCTCAACCTTGTCAATGTGTGATCTTGAATGTGAAGTGAGCTTCCAAGACCTGCAAAAACCCTAGTTTGTTGTTTAAAAGCTTCAAATTGTTTTGTGTGAGAGATGAATCTTCTTGAGAAAGATGTTTGGCACTTTTTTTTTGGAGTTGAGTGTTAAAAAATGAGCAAGAGAGAGAGGCAAGATGACCTAAAAACAAGTAAATATAAGCAACATGACCTAATTTTTGGGAATTTTGACCTAGGAAGCTGAGACCCATCGGGGTTTTCTGGTTAATTATTAATTTTCCCGCTTAATACTTGAAAATTCCTCAAAACGAATTAGGTCACCAACTTGGGTGACCTAGTCCCACTAAGGGATTTTTAAGTGGGAACTATACTTTTTGGATGGTTTTGATTTGATTTTTCAGAATTTGGATGATCCCTTGGGTATAACAAGCCTCCAAGTTAAAATTAACAACCTTAGGGGCCTATAAATGCTATTTTACGGTGAAAATTGGTGAAATAAGACCTAAAGTGGGACCAAAATAGGCACAAAATTGTCCTTTTCTTCAAAGATATACAATTTCTGGTGACACATAGGGTTTATAGGGTAGAGTGTTTAAGGGTTGAGGGTTTAAGATTCAGGGTAGAGGATTGAGTGTATAGGGTTGGGGGATTAAGGTTGAGGGTTGAGGGTTGACGGTCGAGGGTTGAGGGTAGAGGATTTAGGGTATAGGGTACATAGTCAAGGGTCCAATGTATAGGGTGGAGGGTATAGGGGTTGAGGGATTAGGGTTTAAGGGTTGAGGGTTGAGGGTTGGGGGTTGAGGGTTGAGGGTTGAGGGTTTAAGCATTGAGGGTTGAAGGATTAGGGTAGGGATTTTTCTTGGGTTTAAGGGTGTAAGGCTTAAGGTATTAGTGTTAAGGGATTAGGGTTTCGGGTAGAGGCTATCGGGTTGAGGGTTGAGTGGTTAAATTTTAAGGGGTTTAGGGTTTAGGGTTGAGGGACTAGGGTAGAGAAGGAGGGATGGATGGATAGAGAGAAGGAGAGAAGAGGAGGGATGACCATAGATATATAAGGGTTGAGAATCCAATGTATAGGGTAGAGGGTATAGGGTTGAGGACTTGTAGGGTTGATGGATTAAGGGTCAAGAGGGTTGAGGGATTAGGGTAGAGAGTTTACTAAGTAGGTTTAAGGGTTTAAGGGTTGAGGGATTAGGGTAGAGGGTAGAGGGTAGAGGATTGATGGTAGAGGGTAGAGGGTTTAAGGGTTGAGGGATTAGGGCTGAGGGTAGAGGATTGATGGTAGAGGGTAGAGGGTTTAAGGGTTTACGGTTTAAGGGTTGAGGGTTTAGGGTTTAGGGTTAGTGTTTAAGGGTTTATAGGGTAGAGGGTATTGGAACAATAACACAACAAGCAATTAGCATTGAATTTTGCATTGAAATTTAGTATATTTGAGTGCATGAATTGAACAATCTGGCTCGTGCCCAACTCGACGCAAACAGGCATGGTCAGTTTGGCATCGAATTTAGCACTGAATTTAGCATTGGATTTAAAGTCGTATTTAGCGCCGTCTTTAGCTTCAGGATATCATAGCACCTCTATTAGAGCCTAAAATTGCACTAGGTAGTAGCGTCAGAAATTGAGCCAAAATAGGCGCCCAATTTGGCTTTCGATTTTACTTCCATGTCTATTCCTATTTTTGCTTCTAGTTTTTCTTCCAGTTTTGCCTGCAGGTTTGCTTCCAATTTTGCTTCCAGTTTTCCTTCTAGTTTTCCTTCTAGTTTTTCTTCTAGGTTTGCTTCCAAGTTTTTTTCCGAGTTTGCTTCAATTTTTTCTTTTGATTTTGCTTCTAGTTTTTCTTCTAGTTTTCCTTCTGATTTTGCTTCCATGTTTGTTTCCAATTTTTCTTCCAAGTTTGCTTCCAGGTTTGCTTCTGATTTTTCTTCCTATTTTGCTTCCGGTTTTGCTTCTGATTTTTCTTCTGGTTTTGCTTCCGATTTTGCTTCCAATTTTTCTTCCAGTTTTGCTTCGAGGTTTGCTTCCGATTTTTCTTCCAATTTTTATTTCAAGATTGCTTCTATTTTTGGCTTCCATTGTTGCTTCCTTTTTTACTTCTAAAAATTATTCTTGTTTTTCTTCCATTTATTAATTTAATATATTTTATTTCAATTTGATTAGTTAAATATATCATGCCTTTTAAATAACTCATATGATTATAGAGTAGTTAATTTAATTATTTAACTCATATAAATGAATAACAATATAATTATTGTAACATGATCATCATCCATAATTAAAACAAGTGAGTCAAATATTTATAATTTAATGGAATTTGACAACATACATTCTGAGCATTAAATTAAAATCATTGTACTTAATAAATATCCATCCAAAAATCATTGACCACTTTTAATATATATAAATTGACAAGTCAATACTGATAAGATCATCATCATATATAAATAAAACAAGTGAAAGTCAAATATGCCAGTACATCAAAAACATGTCAAAATGATACATGTCCAATAGTCAACATAAGTGAAAATGATACATGCACAAATGATATAAATAAAATTGATAAATTTTGTAACTCAAATTGATATAGGTCAAGATGATACATGTCCAAATGATATAGTCTCAAAAATGGTACATGTAAATATGATACAACTCAAAAATATAGTATTGTAGGCCATGGAAATGATACATATGATAGTAACCATGAAAAGAGTCATCATAATGATATATCAACAATGATCCATGATGTAGTCTATATGATCATGAATGTCACCGGTTACTATCACCAACTATCTCATCATCATTATTGTCATTAGCCTAGGTGTCTTCCACATCTATGTCATCATCATCCTCTACCATGTGATATGTACTAGCAGAACCAGAAAATTGTGGATCTATATCATGTTGAGGATCATCTTGATCTTTTGGAGGACCCATGTTCTCCAAAAAAACATTTAAAATGAAAATTATTTATTTATTTAATGCAATAATTTATTTTTATGTTATATATCTAATATTACAACATATGAGATGAAACCATAATCATATTACAACACATTAAAGTGCACATACCATATTAAAATTTTAAAAAAGTTACAAGTAATACTGGTGAGTCAGGAGAAACTTAAGCTTTCAAAACTAAAGAAAATTAGGTTGGCCGACTTGTGGATCATGCCAACATTTGGTGGAAGAGGAAGAAATATGACTAGAACTCTAGAGACCCACCATAATGGATTTTGGTATTTAACCATGAGATTAGAAGAGAGAGTTGATATTATGTATCAAGACATTAAGCATGCATTCTTCCAGCCAGCAAAGAAGGATATGATTACTTTGCTTCATAGGTTGGTAGAAATGTGGATCAGGCCATCATTTGGTGGAAGAGGAAGAAAGATGACTGGAACTCTAGAGGCCCACCATAATGGATTTTGGTATTCAACCATGAGAGAAGAATAGAGAGTCAACATCACGTATCAAAACATTAAGCATGCATTCTTCTAGCCAACAAAGAAGGAGATGATTACTTTGCTTAATTAGGTTGGCAGACATGTGGATCAGGCTAGAATTCGGTGGAAGAGGAAGAAAGGTGATTGGAACTCTAGAGGCCCACCATAATGGATTTCGGTGTTCAACCATGAGATCAGAAGAGAGAGCTGATATCACATATCAAAAAGTTAAGCATGCATTCTTCCAACCAGCATAGAAGGAGATGATTATTTTGGTTCATTAGGCTAGTAGACACATGGATTAGGACAGCATTTGGTGGAAGAGGAAGAAAGATGACTGAAACTCTTGAGGCCCACCATAATGGATTTCAGTATGCAACTATGAGAGAAGAAGAGAGAGGTGGTATCATGTATCAAAACATTAAGGATACCTTCTTCTAGCTAGTGGAGAAGGAGATGATTACTTTGCTACATTTTAATTTGCATAACCATATCATGGTGTGGGAACCAAGAAGGCCAAGGATGTCTAGTTTTATGTGGAGGTAATGGATGTGGTCCAAAATTTAGGAGGGGCAAGAAGGTCAATGTATGATCCTAATTAAATTGAGGAAGAACAACAAGAGAGGGACATGACTACAGAAACACAAAATATGTAAGAGAGCTATGGGAGAAGCCTCATCTAAAATATTAGATTACATAAGCATGGCCTACAGAAACACAAAACATATAAAAAGGGAAAGATGCTAAAAATGTAGACTGGTTATATTCCACAAATAAGATCATGATATCCATAATGCACACACTCATTTTAAGGCATTCAAAAAAAAAAATAGAGATATAGTCTCCCCACTAAAATACAAGCATACATAGTAACCAGGGATTAAAATCCTTTAATAGTTTTCTCAAAAACATACGATCATAAAACAATTAGCTTTCAATTAACAAGGATAAGGACAAGAACTTATGATTGCCTCTAGATGTAGAAGAGCGCTTCATTTCAGCACCCCCCATGTAGCTCTCCTCCCTTCCTCTCTTAATTTATATGACCACCAATCTCACATCAACCCACTCTTGCAAATAAAAAATATCATATTCATTAAAATTAGTCTAGGTTTCTTGTTTCTACAAGCCCCCCTCCTCCTTCCCTTACAATCACAAAAAGCTTGAATCATTTACAAACAAAATCCCAAATTCTCAACAATCAAAATGGATATATAAATTCAAAACCCAAAAACACAAACCCAATAAAAACACAAAATACTCAAACACCAAAATTAAGATCAGGCTCCTCTAAAAACCAAGAACAAAAATAAAAAAAGAATCAAATAAAATTGAAGCTTCTCGAAAAAAATTATTCAACCACATATTTATGTCCAAAGGTCAATAGATCGAGACTCGTGAAGCTTATTTCATTTTCACTACCTTGTCTTGCATTTTTTTCTTTCTTTAACGAATCCCTGAAAGCTTAATGGTAGATTAAAAAGAAATGCTTTCATTAAAACCCCAACTATTAATAAAGCCTTCTTAAAAAGGATCATCAATTTAAAACATATACATGAAAGGCCTTTCAGGGCTTAAATAGACTAGCCTCTGCACTAATCACTTTCCAAAAAAAAGTAGAGGGCATTACAATATAATACAAAATAAAATAAATAAATAAATCAAATTGTGAACCAAGATGAGCACTATAGACCTTGTTTTCAAGCACATAAATCCATTGTTTAAAAAATTTTGAACCTCCGTTGATCAGCTACAATAAAAATCAATCAGAATTCCATCAAATCCATGAAATACTAAGGCATAAACATATCCTCATCCTCCTGCTGCTCCTCCTCCTTAAAGATTTTTCAAGTGTGTAAGAGAGCTATGGGAGCAACCTCATCTAAAAGATTTTGAGCTAGATTTTGATATACCATTTAGAGACCTTGGTTTTTGTTCAACAAAAACTGTCAAGGCCTTAGTAGTTTTATTTTCCTCTGCGGTTGTGCCTTAATTTTGTATGCTCACTATCCTTTGTGCTCGCCATGTGGCTTCCTTGCGAAGCTTTTCGTTTCTGCTTCGCTTCACTATTCAACAATCTCTGTCTACATGTCGTGTGGCTCGTATTGGCTACTTTTCCGAGTCAAGCCCACTTTGTTGTTTACTTTTGCTCAGAGCTCTCCACGTGGTGACTTTGTTTCTATGTTGGTTACCTTAGAAATGTCGCTGGATCTTTTGTACTTCCCTGATGCCGCGTGTCCTCTCCTGTTGCTTCATGGTTTTCCGTTGTGTGTCGTGGTCTTGTTGGTGTATTGTTAACCGGCCAATGTTTGTTGTAGAAACTCAAGATGATCTAGGCCAAGGATCGCCACACGTGGTCTACTCTTTCATGATGCATCTTCAGGCGGTGGAATGGCCATATAAATGGGGCCTTGTTTTCTTTATAGTTGTTGATTAAGTTTAAGAAAAACTCTCAAGCACTGAGAAGTGGGCCTTTTGTAATAGTTGATTTCAATTAAAAGTTTCGGACTGTGCCAAATAAATTCAGCCTTTCTGTCTCAATGTATTTGTTGGAACTATTGACTTGTGCTTTTCTCTTTATTTTGTATGAATGCATGTTCTTCAATTTCTATAACCTTTTATAGCCGAAATAAAATGCAGATCATGTTTCTCTGACTCTTTTGTGTTTAAGATAAAGTTATACTTGGTTATATGATACAAATTAGAGGGTATTTTTGCATAATAAATGCTTGTGGGAAAAATTAACTTAGCTAACAACAATTTACTGGTTCGGGCCTTTGCATTTTTGCACTGTGCTTTGTTGAAATTCATCTAAGACTTTGGCACATCGCCTCTAGTGTAACTTTTATATTCCTGCAATCTCCTCTACCTTTTTCTTCAACCATTAAAATGAAGAGTTGAATTCAATAAAATCCTGGAGGTTACTTAGCTAGCGCATTGTGTCCCCAATAGCTAAGTTTTCCATAAGGCTGTTGCTACATGCAAAATATTGTGTCAACAGTTCTTTTTCTGGCACGCCTGATGGGACCGTGAACTAGCACGTTCGCTTGATCTTATAAGTGTGTATGAGCCATCGACCTGTGACTAGGTCATAGACTGTGAGAGTCCCTGGCCAACTTATTTTGCCTTTAGTTTTCGTGCACCCAAGGGGTCACTAAAGCAGTCCCTCACCTTCTCCGTCTCCTCCTTCTCTGATGTCACCTAATCCACCCATGCTTATGGCTGCTAGAAACTACGTTGCCTGGGACTCTGGCAGCCCATTTGTAGCACCTGTGCCTCTTGTAGCTTGGGCCCCCATCCCGATTTCTGCTCTAAAGGCTATCCCTAAATATTTTGGGGACGAATCAAAGACGCCGATAGAACATCTACAAGATGTAGCAGATGTATGTCTGGTACATGGTGTATCCAATGAAAATGTAGCCCTCAGATTGTTGGCCGCCTCCTTTCGAGGAAAGGCACTAAACTAGTACAAAACTCTACAAGCTAGTACTATTGCTATCTGGGATGAGCTCGGGACCCCGTTTTATGAGTGATTTTCAAACGTAGGCGACAAATCTTCGTTGTATCATCAAGTAGAAAATATAAAGCGAGCCCCTCATGAGGCTCTGCCTGACTTCAATGCGAGGTTCCATTCGACCTGGTAGAGAGTGCCTATGGGCAGCCAACCACCTCCAGATCTAGCATTTATGTTCTACTTGAAGTCGATCAATACCGATATCTCTATGATGTTGCAAGCTTTGGGCGAAGACACTCTTCCTGCTACTTACGCCTTAGCTGTCACTATAAAGAAGAATTTGATCGCTGCAGGAAAGTTGGCATTGAGACCCATCATGCCATTGTTCCTTGAGTGCAATGCTCCAGAAGTTGAAGTCCCTTCTACCAATGCTCCTACAACTCCTCCCCAATCTATGTATGCCTATCCCGAAAATGTTCCAAGCTCTGCCCCGATGGTAGCTCTTGTAGTAGTTCTTTTGCCTAATCCTATGGCTGCCGAGATGAATGAAATGAGAGAATAGATGTGGGCTATGACTAATGAATTAACTACTCTGAAGTGACAACAATACAACTATCAAAAGCCTGCATACCAAAATTACCAAGGCAGAAAACCTCCATACCAATCAAATAAGGAGCAGGTGGTTGGACAAAACAATTTGGTTGAAGATGCTAACTCATGGTGTTTTCCTTGCAATGACACACACATGCCACAGAACTATCCATGGGGAAATTTGCAACAAAAAATCACAGATCAATGTAGCCAAGGCAGCACATCCATTTTTGAAAACTCACCATATGCTTCTCAGCAAATGGACAATGCAATCCTCACCGCGTAAATGCAGCGGATGTCAATCTAGCAAGAGTTAGACATTGTCTCGGACCAGGCTCTCTTTTTTTGGATGGAAGGAGAAGAGTCAACATTTCTGAACGACATCCCTATTGATAAAGTACCCCAAGTACAATCTGACTATAATACACGTTCTAAGCATAGATTTAATAGAGAGTTTACAAGCTTACCTACCAAAGCTATTTCACAACTGATGCCCAGCCCAGTAACAGGTCTATTGCCAACCCCACCACAGTTCGAGATGGCTATTCATAGCCCTCTGAATCCACTTGTTCTGAAGACAAAGGCTCCGCCAGTTACTTCTGTTGTTACCAAACTACTGGATGTACCGACTATGAAACTAGTGGGGGTCATAAGACCTAAAGAACAGGCAATCGCAACTCACCAGCCAAAGGCGCAATTCAACATGGTAGAACAACTGAAGAAGTCATCTGCCAATGCTTCTCTATGGGACATCCTGGCTATTCCGGAGTAGAAGGTACTGCTACAAAAGGCACTGTCAGTTGAAGATGATTCTAAAGTTCTTGCTCTACCCGATAGAGAGGATGCATCCAGGTCTGACCTGGATAAAGTGCTAATGATTCAACCAGAGGAGAAACTCGAGTCCGAAAAGGAAAGTAGGCCTAAACCTAAGCCTTTCTTTTTAACATTAATTATTGGTGACAAGCTGCTGCATAACTGTATGATCGACTCTAGTGCCAGCACCTCTATCATGTCAAAGCAAGTAGCTGATGCTTTGGGACTAAAATAGGAGCCGTTAAATAAAAGAGTCATGCAGCTTGATGGAAACAAGGTCGAAATTGTTGGGATAATCAAGGGATTACCCATGACTTTGTTCACCTGCCCCAGTATTACTGTAAAGCAAGGTACCATACTCATCGATATCCCTCCTTTATTTGGGATCTATTTGTCCCAGGAGTTCACTGCAAATGTAGGAGGATATCTAGCGCTAGAATGGTCACACTTGATTCTAAGGACCAAGAATAGGGCTAAGATGAAACTACTATCAGAGACTTTTCATCCTGAGCACGTTGCTGACGAGGCCTTGCTAAATTTTGAAGAAGCAACACACACTTCAATCTCTCAAGAGGAGAGGTACAATGTGGAATTTTTTGAAGAAGAGGAGGTTACTAGCTCTCGGATAGCAGATGAAGACAATTTGTTGAAGGATTTTATCGATACAGACCCTTTCGGGAATTACCACTCAACAGGCCTTGGAACCTATGTTATTCATGAAGAAGGGTAGATCATGCCCAAGGTTACTAAAGAACTCGAAGGGAAAGAGTCTCCAAGAATATGGACGTTATATTTTGATGGAGCTAGATGTAAAGCAAGAGTTGGAGCGGGGATTTGTTTGGTATCCCCATTCAACAAAAGGACATTGAGGTCTTACCATTTCCAGTTTGCGTGTTCAAACAATGAAGCTGAATATGAAGGTTACATCCATGGTTTAAGCCTAGCAAAGAAAATAGGTGCAAAATAGATAAGTGTCTTCGGAGATTCTAAGCTGGTGGTTAACTAAATCCATAGAACTTTAGCCGGGAAGAATATTCGTATGCGATCTTATCAACATAGGGTTTGGAATCTAATCAACAACTTTGAGGCATTCAATATTCAGACTATTCTGAGGGAAATAAATTCTAAGGCCGACAAGATGGCAACTATTGGAGCTCAGTTTGAGCCGGCATCCGAGTTACTAAAGAATAAACATACGGTGAAGGTAATTGTAAGACTCGCTGTCCCCAATAATAATCAAGATTGGTAGGTATTTGATAGTGATGCTCATATTGCATCATTCCTTCAGTAATCTAGAGAATTTACCAATCATTTACAACTGAGGATCGCCGAAGCTTACGAAGATCAAATCATCCAATTGAAATCCAACAAACTCCCGAGAGGCCTAATTACTCTCGAGAGCCTTTTTGATTGTGATGATGTGACAATAGACAAAAGAAATTTGGTGGTGGATAAAGGAGATTACACTGATTTGAATATCAAGGAAGATCAAAAGCTCAAAGTTGGGAAATAAGTCTCACAAAAGAATAAAGATAGACTAAAACATTTCTGCGAAGAATACCTAGGTGTAGTAGCTTGGTCATATGATCCCAGAATCATTGAGCATAATATTGAGCTGTCTGAAGGGGCAAAGCGAGTTCGCCAAAAACAGAGACCTGTGAACCCAAAGATAAAATCTCTAATGTCACAAGAGCTGAACAAGTTGATCGCATCTCAGATAGTGTTTCCGATCAAACATAGCACCTGGGTGTCAAACCTGGTGCCAGTTTGGAAGAAAAATGGGGAAATATGCCTATGCATAGACTTTCGAGACTTAAATAGAGCATCCTTAAAGAATCATTACCCCTTTCCTTCAATGGAAGTAATTCTATAGACCGTAGCTGGTTCTGAAATGTTCTCAATGCTGGATGGTTTTTCAGGCTATAACCAGATTCAGGTAAAAGAAGAGGATCAATACAAGATAGCATTCACCACAAAGTGGGGAATGTATGCATATGCTAAAATTCCTTTCGGACTCTCAAACGCCAGAGCCACCTTCCAGAGAGCTGTGGACATTGCTTTTAAAGATTTGATCCACAAGATTATACTCATCTATCTGGATGATTTAATAGTATTCTCAAAATCCGTCGATGATCATTTTGATCATCTAGAGCCCATTTTCCAGAAATGCCAAGAATTCAGAATCTCTTTGAATCCAAAGAAGTGTGTGTTCGGAGTTCCCCAGGGGAAATCTATTGGGATATGTCATCTCTAAGGAAGACATTGCTATTGACCAAGAAAGAGTTGATGCAATCTAGGGACTTCCATTACCTGTCAACAAAAAGGGC
This sequence comes from Sequoiadendron giganteum, assembly GCA_007115665.2. Taxonomy (NCBI): domain Eukaryota; kingdom Viridiplantae; phylum Streptophyta; class Pinopsida; order Cupressales; family Cupressaceae; genus Sequoiadendron; species Sequoiadendron giganteum. Next base: position 814,994,603 of record CM021102.1, read on the forward strand.
GTGCAATCTTTCCTAGGTAAGGTTAATTTTATTACCCGGTTTATTGTAGATTTTGGAGGCATTGTTCTTTCCATTACCTTAATGCTCAAGAAAGATCAAATTTTCAAATGGACAACGAAAGCTAGAAAAGCTTTTGAGCTTGTGAAGGAGGCTATTTCTTCTACCCCTATGTTGGTTAACCCAGACCTATCAAAATATTTTATTATGTATGTTTTTGGTGGTGGGAATAGTATTGCCACGGTGCTTATGCAGAAGGATGATGAAAACACAAGGGAGTCCCCTATTGCTTTCTACTCACGAACTTTGAAGGAGTACGAAGTAAAGTATAAGTTTGTAGAGAAGCAAGCCTTTGCCATTGTTAAGGGGCTCAAGAAATTTCGGCATCTGATATCATATAATAAGGTGATTGTTTGTGTACCACACCCTAGTGTGCAAGAATATATCATGGAGGGGGAAATCACCAAAAAAAGAGCTAATTGGATCACCAAGATCCTAGAATACGACATTGAAGTCAGACCCATCAAGACCATAAAGGGAAAAGGACTGTGCGAATATATCACTGAAAACAGTGAAGCAGTGACAGAGTCTTGAGTTTTGGAAACTGTGTTAATAAATGAAGGAAATTCTAAGAGCAGCTGGCTTGATGACAGGATAAATTTTATGCAGACAAGAAGGTATCCAAATGATCTCCCATCCTTTAAAAGGTGTTTCTATCACCTATAGAATAGCAATTATGTCCTTTTGGAGGGTGTCCTGTTTAAAAGAAATTTCAATGGCATCCTGCTAAGATGCGTAAATGGGGAACAAGCCAAGAAGATTTTAGATCAATACCGTAATAGCCCTGTCGAAGGGAATTTTTCTGCAAGAACCACGACAATCAAAATTATATGTGCTGGTTACTTTTGGCCAACACTTTTTAATGATGCATTTTCATTAATTAGGTCTTGTAAGGAATGTCAGTTCTATGTCGGAAAGAGACATAATGCTACTATTCCTTTAAGGCCAATAGTGGTAGAAGAACCTTTTGCTCAATGGGGTTTAGACTTCATTGGGATGATCAACCCTCTTTCTTCAGCTGGACATCGATGGATACTAACAACAACTGACTATTTTACTAGGTGGGCAGAAGCAGTATCGTTAAAAAATGCAACTAAATCAGACATTGTCAATTTCCTCGAAGAATTGGTGGCCCGATTTGACCCGCCTAAAACAATCATCTCTGATAATGCTAAGGCTTTCCTAGGTTCAAAGATGAGCTAGTTTGCACTAAAATATGGAGTTTTCCTAAAGACTTCCTCTAATTATTATCCCTAGGGAAATGGTCTTGCAGAGTCTACTAACAAAAACCTCATCAGGTTGATCAAAAGAATAGGCTTAGAATACCAAAAGGAGTGGCATAGGAACCTTCGGACAACACTCTGGGCAGACCGAATTACACCCAAGAAGATATTGAAAAGATCTCCTTATGAGATGGTGTATAGGAAAGAGGCATTGCTACCTATCGCCATGGAAATTCCCACCCTACAACTGCTCAAATCCTTAGAAATTGAACAAAATGGGGCAATGGAGGTGCGATTTTTCGAATTGCTTGAAGTGTAAGAGAAAAGAGAATACACCCTAGAAGCAATGAATAGCCGCCAACAAGTGGTGAAGAAATGGTTTGACAAAAGGGCTTCAGATCAAGGGTTACAATGCGGAGATTTGGTACTCAAATTCAATGAGTGCAGAGCAAAACCCATACAACATAACAAATTTGATAGTCTCTGGGAAGGGCCATTCAAGATCTATAAGTGTAAAGAGTTCAACTCTTTTGAGTTGGAAGATATGGAAGGAAACGCCCTGAATATTCCAGTTAATGGGATACATCTTAAAAGATTCTTTTAATTATGCACATGTATTAGTTTTGTATATTTGTATATATGTAATTATTCTTCATTGTTTTAAATTTTGGATCCTCTCAATACATGAATCAAAGTAAAACACAACAATGATGCAAGCAATTGAAAGAAATTTACAAATAGGCTAGATTGTCTAAAATGGCATATTATATTCATCAGAAGTTGGAAATTTACAATATATTAAGGTCGGACACCTTATGGTAACATTTACATATGCCTGCTATAACGCGGGCTTTGTGAGCATAAGAAGCAAAATTTGAAATGATCATTGTCTTCAAGATATCAGTGAGAAGGACCGGCGATCATAGTAGTAGGCGGCTTGGGCTCTAGAAATACCATTATCTCAAAATCCTCATACCACTGAAAACTAGAGAATGACTCAAGATAGTGTATGCGCATCAAGAAGTAACAGCCTACGCGGGCTCTACCATGATACTCCTCATAGGTTTCTAGCTCAAAACTAAAAAGAAAGGGCCTGGTTGGAATGATGCCTCCATGCAGCTATTGTAGGTGAATTTTTCGAACCGAGGGAATCCCATGAGCCAGTTGAGCTACACATATAATCTACTCCAGACCTCTGAGGTAGTGCTAAGGAAAGACCAACTTCGTCAGCTTGAAAACCTTACGCTTGGAGATGCTGATGTCCAACAACGAGGCAACAAAGTGGGAGCAGATATTAGTATTCACCCGATATTGCTCGTCATAATGCACACAGTCCTTCCCAAGGATCCACTTAATCGCTTTAATATATAATAGGTTTTTCACACCTGTCATACATTTTAGGCGCCTACAAGTAATCTTGTTGAGAAAGGCGGTCTAGGTCTTTTTGCAGGTGAGCCTCATTGGTGTTTCCATGATTTTTTCTTTTCTAAGCTAAAAGATGAAAACTACTAAGGTAGCAAGAGATTGCTAAGCTGAAAGGCTAGTCAATATTGTGGTTTGCAATGCTGCACAAGGAGCTGATTTATAGACTAGCTAAGGTTGCTTGCCAAAGAAATAATGATTTAACAATTGTACCAAGTGTCTCTCTTCACCTTGGTTTTTGGTATTACAATGTGCGAGGTGATGGGAAGGTGTAGGAGTAGCTTGCAACTTGTTCCGCTGAGCTGCCACATCATTCACAAATCGAACAGGTGTAAATGATTTGAAGTGTCACTGTCTCATTCGAATCGAGTGAAGGTATAGAGATAAGGTTGTTGAGAAATGTGCCCTGTACGAGCATTGATGTCAATCAATCCAGATAGCTTGCAAGGAAATGCTCGTGGGAGCACCTGGTTTCGTCTTTCGAGATAGGAATTTGTTCCCATCACACACGAAAGATTGTCAATTAATGTTTGAGCATTTTGGCTGGTTTGTGACCTTTTCGCACGAGTAAAACTTGTAGCGCTTAATAAGCAACCTGGCAAAAATGGTTGGCACATACCTGTTTCGGCCACCTTTCTCAAGAAAGAAAAAGGGCAAGTTATGGCATGCAGGGAAACATATTTATTACAAAAATTGCCAAGAATTAAATAGTTAAGGCATTCGTAAAAAGAGAGAAGTGTTTAGAAAAGCCAAGCCATTTGCGAAAAGATTTGCAGAAAGATTCTTGTGAATGCAAAAATGGCCGAAATTGCAGAAAATCCTACACAGACTTCAGCTCAAGTAAGTCTAAGGGAGTGAATGAGGAACGCACCTCATGTGCAGCTTTATAGTGGGGAGTCTTATGCCACTCTAGGCATACCTATGAAGCCTATCTTGCCTTTCACTCACCCAGTGAACCAGAAGTTATTGAGTGCGGTACCTCACAGAGACTAGGTGTGGTCTTGGAAGATTGGGACAACATCTTTGACCCTAAGTTGTCTAGCAATCCTAAGAGCCTTAGGGAGGCCACATGTGAAATAATGAAGCATACGTTGGACCCATTCCCCAAATGGCTATGGTACTGTGGGCTTGCACAATACATGGTTCCCTTGGTGCACCATTATCCAGAGGTTGTGGCAGCATGCATGACATGGTTTGACCCGAACACAGGGGTTATTAGTGGTAAGGATTTTTGGATAGTCATTAGCCCCGTGGCTATTCAAGATATGTTGTGCATCCTGTTTCCTTTGGGTAAGGAGGTTGATAATTTTGATATGGAAAGAATGCAGCAGAAGTGGGGAGAGCTCCAATCGGGGCCATAGTATTATTGTTCCAAGCTTCAGCAAGTGAGTAGTTTGGCCCCACCCAAATTCTTTTTCAATTTGAAAGCTCTGAAAGGTGCCGCTTCATCTGCCGCTTCTATGCTAGTGATGGTGTGCGGTTTGGACTTGGACAAAGACATTAATCAGTTTCAAATGTTCCTCTGCTTTATGCTAAAAAAGAATCGTGAGGACCCGCTTTTTGATTTTGCAAGAGTTATTAGCGATGGCATTTTGCGGTAGCTAAAGGAATTTGGGGCCAGCTCTAAGGTCAAGTATTCATCTTTCCTGACTTACTTAATTTTGCACCAAAACTCGGATTACCTTTCAACATTTATGTCCCTGTCTATTTTTGATGAGGGTGGTTTGAGGAAGTTGGTTTCGACATGGACCCCCTTCATGTCAAAAACCTATGATTACTATGCATTCTCGAATCCATTCATAGCCTCGGTTATAAGGGCTTTGGATTGGGCTGACCTAAATATGTTCGAACGCATATCACCCCGATAGAAATCCTGGTTAGGGAAGTTAACTCTACCTTGTAACTGGTTCTTTGGCGTAGATTTCACCATGCTCCGCTTGCCAGGTTTTGTTCAGGAGCCTTTTCAGCTTCCTCATTTTCTCTTCGATCAAGTGCTAGCCTTGGAGGCAATGAGGAAGCTATGTACCCTTGACAATGATTATTGGGGAGGAAAGCACTTAACCTCCTATTTGCTGCTACCGATAATGTTTGGTTCCGTGTCATTGGTAAAGAAGAGGACCCCATAGATTGACACCTCAGTGGTTCTGCTTTCAAAGTTGGGTCACCTCAGGCTAGTACTAATAGATTATCCATGGGATTACAACCCTGATAATAATTTACTAGGAATCAGCATCAAGATCCCACATTCGCCTTGGCCATCCTCAGACCTTCAGAGGAATCCCCATGAGGGAGATTTAAGTAGATATGTAGGCCTTGAGTATTTGCCTACACTGGATGGTCGACCACCATGGCTTAATTTCTATCACATTGTGGGGAGGGTCAACCCAAAGCTGATGATCGACTCCTCCCTAGTCACCCAATTAAAGAAGCTAAATTGGGTACCTGAGAAGATGCAAGCCTTTTGGATATACTGGCAAGAAATTCTAGCAACTGACAAAATATATAATGAGATAGCCCTCGATGTCAAATTTGATGACATTTGGGAAAATGAACATGCGGATGTTGAAATTTCTCCAAACCACTCAACATCTGTGTAGCAATATACAAGAGAGGAGGCTACCATGGAATCGGAGGAGGAGGTAACCTAGAATCCCCCTGCTGTCACTGAGAGTCTAATTCTTGAGAAGAATACTGGCAAACAACTTTTGTAGGAGGAAGTGCCACATGAACAAACATTAGAGCCAGCTGCCCCCTCTAAATCAAAATGGAAGTGGACAAGGACCACCAATGGAAAGAGACGGGTCATTCTCGACCTCAATTATTTCCTAGAAGAGAAGCGACAACGAACCGAAGAGGCCGGTGAAGAGAAGGAACAGTTGACGAGGGGAGCGATCGAAAAGTCTACGGCTCTGCCAGAGCATCAGGTAATTTTTCCTCCCTCTTCTCTCTCCTTTATGTCTTTGGTTTCACCACAGTCTGCCCCTGCTATTTCATCCATGCTAGTCCTCTCCGCCACTGGATTTGTTGGGCATTCCAGTCTCGCCCCTCTGGTTCTCCCCCTTGTGTCCTCCGCTTTCCACACCTCGCCTGGAGTGTAATTTGGTGTCAGCACCGGGCTCGTGGGCCAACCATTTTTATCCCTACGACCTAGCCCTGCGGTTGGTGCATCTCTAGTTTTCCCTTACACTATCACCTCATTTTCATCCCCTTCGAGTGGCCAATTCATTGCGCCATTCTCCCCAGCTATTATAATACGACCCAACAAGACCTCTGATGCATCAACTACCTTATCTTTCATGCTGGCTATCCCTCAGGAGTATCCATTCGCTAGTGGACTGGGTATCCTGGCCCAAGAATATTTCTCACAGGTCAATGCAAGTAAAAGTGCCCGCACCAATCGAATCAACAAAAGAATAAAGAAGGATGCAAACAAGCAGGCCGAGCCCCACTTGCAAATCGTTTTCAATGAAAGTCAGAATTCCTTGATTTTTGCAAAGATCACTCCTAATGTGATCAAGGTAGTAGGTGAGATGCAGCCCAGTGACTATTCTATGAATGCTGTTAGGTTAGACTTGTAGCAGACCCACCCACAAGATGAAGTTGAGCTGATGGAGGAGACCCAAGCAATAGTGACTACTGATTTTCTCAAGCTTAGCCGACAGGAGAAGAAGAAAGATGATTAGATTGCGGAGCTAAAAAGGAAGGTCGACATTTGGGTAAACAAATACAAAGCCTAGGAGAATGAAATAGGTCGGCTGGAGAAGGAGAGAGGTACCTTCAAAATTAAGATCAAAGAATTGTAGGGTTTAGGTGAATAGGTCGTCTCGACTCTTGAGAAGCAGGTTGAGCTACTCCGAGCAAGTAAGGAAAAGCTCCAAACAAAAAATAAAGAACTCCAGGCTTAGTCTAACCTGCTAACTGAAGGGATGAGAGAGCTCTGACAGAACACCACTACTGCGATTGCAGAAATAAGTGTCAACTTAGAGTTGGAGGTCCAAAAGACTAAGTGGGCCGAATTGGCCCTAGCAAAAAGGGAAGGGGAAGTTCTTGCCCTAAAAGAGAAAATGTTCGCATTGGAGAAAAGTTTGGCAGAAGCAGTGGCAGTTTTAAGTAGCAAAGAGGCAAAATTGGCTACCCTAAGGACCCAACCCCTTGCGCCCCAGATGAGCTCGTTGGAAATTGCTAAAGAGTTGCACGCATCATACTGGGACAAGGTGAAGGCTTTGTGCCTTACTTTTTAGCCCACCTTAAAGTTTATGGCACAAGCGGCTAGCCTCTACGAAACAGTTAGTGAATCAATACAGCAGGTCCAGGAGTTAACCTCTGACAAGGTTCCAAAGGTTAGAATATTGTTGGGTAAGTTGTATACCACTTCAGATGAAGCATTGGATAGCGTGGGCATCAACAACTGAAAAAAAATGGCTTTAGACGCAAGTAGCCTCATCTCCATGAATGAGGCCATTCAAAAGGTAGCAGATTGCAGAGCTCGATTAAACCAAGTTACTAGCGACATGCGGGCAAAGTTTTCCCATTTGACTTAGAGAGGCCTCCCCTTGCATTTCATTGCAGACCAGGTAGTAGCAAGAGTGGAGCATATTGTTGAAATGATCAAAGAGAAGAAGCAGGATCTTTCTGTCTTCCAAACTTTTGATCAATCTTTGACTGTTGAGGAGATCGAGGCAATCGTGCATCAACTAGTATAGCTTTTCTTCCAATTGGAATTGGAAACAAAATTTTCAGGTGGATTGCCCTTCAAAGCAATCATTGATCTCAGACTAGCTCACAAGCATCTGCGAACTCTCTTTGCACCAACAAATGAAGTATGGACTAATCTGTAGGCCACCCTTTCAAGGTTGTGAGCATTTTGTTACTGAGCCAAAGGTTTCTAGGGTTCTCCTTTCCGCGAGCGCAAAGCCCCTGTAAGTCACCAAACTGTTCAACAAAAACTGTCGAGGCCTTAGCAGTTTTCTTTTCCTCTATGGCTGTGCCTTAATTTTGTATGCTCACTATCCTCAGTGCTCACCACATGGCTTCCTCGAGAAGCTTTTTGTTTCTGCTTCACTTCGCTTTTCAACAATCTCCATCTACGTGCTGCGTGGCTCGTACTGGCTACTTTTTTGAGTCGGTCCTGCTTCGTTCTTTACTTTTGCTCGGAGCTCTCCACGTGGATCCCTCTCGTGGCTTCCTATTGGGTACTTTTGCTGCTTTCTGTCGGACTCCGTCTGGGCAACACATGGTGACTTTGTTTCTACGTTGGTTACCTTGGAAATGCTGCCAAATCTTCTGTACTTCCCTGCCGCCATGTTTCTTGCTATGATGTTGCATCTCCTCTCCTGTTGCTACATGGTTTTCCGTTGTGTGTCATGGTCTCGTTGGCATATTGTTAGCCGACTGATGTTTGTTGTGGCAGCTCGAGATGATCTGGGCCAAGGATCATTGTGCGTGGTCTGCTCTTTCATGATGCGTCTTTAGGCGATGGAATGGCCATATAAATGGGGTCTTGTTTTCTTTATAGTTGTTGATTAAGTTTAAGAAAAACTCTCAAGCACTAAGAAGTGGGCCTTTTGTAATAGTTGCTTTCAATTAAAAGTTTTAGACTATGGCAAATAAATTTGGCCTTTCTGTCTCAATGTATTTGTTGAAACTATTGACCCGTGCTTTTCTCTTTATTTTGTATGAATGCCTATTCTTCAATTTCTGTAACCTTTTATAGCTAAAATAAAATGCAGATCATGTTTCTCTGACTCTTCTGTGTTTAAGATAAAGTTATACTTGGTTACATTATACAAATTAGAGGATATTTTTGCATAATAAATACTTGTGGGAAAAATTAACTTAGCTAACAACAATTTAGTGGTTTGGGCCTTTACATTTTCACATTGTGCTTTGTTGAAACTCATCTAAGACTTTGGCACATCGCGTATAGTGTAAATTTTACATTCCTGCAATCTCCTCTACCTTTTTCTTCAACCATTAAAACGAAGAGCCGACTTCAATAAAATCTTGGAGGTTACTTAGCTAGTGCATTGTGTCCCCAATACCTAAGTTTCCCATAAGGCTACTGCTACATGCAAAATATTGCGACAACAGTTTTCGTGGAGTTCTTAAAAACATACGATGATAAAAAAATGATCTTTGAATTAATAAGGATAAGGACAAAAAATTATGATTACCTCTAAATATAGAAGGGCGCTTCACTTGAGCACCTCCCATGTAGCTCTCCTCCATTCCTCTCTTCATTTATATGACCACCAATCTCACCTCAAGCTTCTCTTGAAAAAAATGAAATATCATATTCATTACAATAGTCTAGGTTTCTTGTTTCTACAACCCCCTCCTCATCCTTCCCTTACAATTACAAAAAGCATGAATCCTTCATAGACAAAACCCCAAATTCTGAATACTCAAAATGGATATTGTAGACATGGAAAATGTACAATTCGGTTAGCGACACGTGATTCTAATTACTAATGACGTTTCCTCCTAAATCATACTCTCAGCTCGTCATCATCTTTTGTCTCTTAATTTAATAAATCATTATTTATTTGATTAAGTCTTTCTCCTCCATTGATTAAATTAATCAATTTAATTTAATTAGCCTTATGTTTCTATCTAATTAAATAGATCATTTTATTTGATTAAAAGTCTCTAAAGTCCTCTTATTAAATTAAATAAATTAAACCTTATTTGATTTAATCTAACATTTTCCCACTTAGTTAAATAAATCCAAATCATTTATTTAATTAATCATTTCCTCTCAATTCTGATTTAAATCAACTCATCAATTTGAATCAAAATTGTCAAATCATCTAATCTCTCATTAAATTGATAAAATATTGATTAATTTAATGTCAATCACTAAAATCCTCTAGACAATGCAACTTGCACAATAAATCAATTACTTTGATTTATTAAATTGTCTATTTTCTCTCAACATGGAATAAAAGGGGAATTATCCCTCAAATTTGAATTCAAATTCAAATGGGTTTGGTCCTTTCAACAAGGCATTTAAGACCTCTTACATGTCCTTTGCATTGAGCCAAGTGACATTAACTCCATTCCCCTTCCCTCTAAATATGTCATATTCAAATTTCAAATTTGAATCTCATGGCATTTATCATGCACATTGACCAAAATGTGCTCATTCCTCCTCCAATCACATGTGGATAAGTGGCCTTCTCTCATTGGTTGGTCTTTTGTCCCACATTGCTCAAATCTTGCTCATTCTTCCAATTTGAAGTCTATAAATGAGAAAATCTTCCTCTCATTCTATCATCCACAACTTGAGTAAACTTACTATACTCAACTTCATCCTTAATGCAAGATCTTAGCTAAGTTATTATAGGTTTTCTCAAAAAATCATCTTGTTCTTCACCAATTCCCCCATGGGATCAAGAGTTTTCTTAGTTTAGATAGATTAAATTTGGTTTATTGAATTGTTCTTCATTTTCCTTTCTATCTAAGTTTTGTAAATGGATTTCATGCGGAATCATTGTTTTCACTTGCATATGATCTAATATTGTGCTTGTTTGTTGTGTTTGTGCAAGTAGGAAACCAGGGTTCACATTTTGGCACTAGGAGGGAAAACTTGAAGAATCTAACACGTTTTTTTGGTTAAATTCTATTTTTTTTTGTCTTCCCAAGTCAAACAGAGCCACTCCTAGATCAAACAACATCGCTGGAAGTCAAACAGAGCCATTGGAAGGAATTGTGATGCATTTGGAATCTTTGTTTTTCCAAATAAAGCTACTAATTTCACTAGAGCACTGCTTGAAACTCAAATAGTGTTGTATTTCCAAATAGCATTGCTCCAAACAGTGCTGCATTTGCAAATAGCACCACTCCAAACATCACCGCACTTGCAAACAATGCCGCTTTTGATTTCTTATTTTTTACCCAAACTTAAAATGGTCGTATCTTGGTCATTGTTTGGTATTTTTCAAAGCTTTGCTTTTTGAAATGGTGTAGAATTTCATAAGATATCCAATGGTGTAGGTTTTTATCAAATTTGATAGAGTTAAAAGTTTCAAACATTTACCTAATGTAAAAACACAATGAAACTTGGTCTAAATTTTAGCGTTTATATGCTTAATCATTTATCTAACCCTCATATCTTCTTGTTTCTTGATTTCATCTCACATTTGGATCTTGTATTGCAGGTTTTAAAGGATCATGGAGCATGGAAATGAAAGAAAAAAATTCTCACATGATTGTAACAAGTGTTTTTAAACACTTTGTGAGAACGTATAACCCCTTTTTAAAGATTTGTTTACTTTATGATTTAGGAAACACTAAATTTATTTTGGTATTTAAAAAGAAACAATACAAATTATCTTTCAAATTTTGCAAAAAAAGGGCTTAAAAAGAACTTTCGAACAATTCACTAGATTTGGTTTAAGGATTAACAATTGAACAAGGAAAATCTCATACTTCCTTTGGTGCTTAAAATGAATCCACTATTGTTTTGAAGGAACATGTACAAATTTGGTTAGACACACTTGATCCTGATTACTAACAACATTTCCTCCTAAATCATACTCTCAACATTTCATCATATTCTGTCTCTTAATTTAATAAATCATTATTTATTTGATTAAGTATTTCTCCTCTATTGATTAAATTAATCAATTTAATTAACCTTATGTCTTTGTTTAATTAAATAAATCATTTTATTTGATTGAAATCTCTAAAGTCCTCTTATTAAATTAAACAAATAAAACCTTATTTGATTTAATCTAACATTTTCCCACTTGGTCAAATAAATCAAAATCGTTTATTTAATTAATCATTTCCTTTCAATTCTTGATTAAGTTAATCCCTATCACTAAAATCCTCTAGAGAATGCAACTTGCACATGAAAATAGATTTAATTCATTTATTAAATCTCTTTTTTCCCTCACATGGTATAAAAAGGGAATATTCCCTCAAGTTTGAATTCAAAAAGTCCAAGTGGATGAGTACTTCCAACAAAGCATTCACTCCACTTACATGTCTTTGTGCATTGAGCCAAGTGGCATTTATTTCATTCATTTTCCCTCTCACATGTCATTTCCTCAATTTCAAATTCCACCTAATTGCATTTATTGGCACTTTGGCCAAAATGTGCACAACCATCAACCATTCACATGGTGACAAGTGACATTCAACCATTGGGTGAAATTTAGTCCCACATTGCCCAAATCTTGCTTTCTCTTCCAAATTCAAATCTATAAATTGGAAGCTTCTCTCCTCATTCAACATCCATAATTTCATGCAAATTTACTCTCTTGACATTGAGAGCCAATTTTGTGCACATCATTCCATATTTCATCATTTCCACAATTCATAACTATGTTATGCTCAAATCTCATCATGGAGATTTGATCAATCTATAATCATCAACATTGCAATTTAGGAGCTAGGAAATGGTCAATTTCAACACTTCAATTGGCACCAATTCCCCCATGGGATCACTAGTTTGCTCACTTAATTAGGATTTTACTTTCATTTGTTTAGTTTGTTCTTCATTTTCCTAGTTTAATCTTTATCAAATGGATTTCATGGGGAATCCTTCATTCTTGTTTGTATTTGATCTAACATCTTGATTTGTTTTTTGTTCTTGTGCAATTGTAGGTTTAGGGGTTCACATTTTGGCACTAGAAGGAGGGCAAACTTAAAGAATCTAACACGGTTTTTTGGTTAAATTCTATTTTTTTTGTGTTTTTTGTCTTCCTAGGTCAAAAAGAGTTGCTCTCAAGTCAAACAATGCCACTGAAAGTGAAACAAAACCATTGGAAGGAATTGTGTCGCATTTGTGGTCTCTATTTTTCCAAACAATAGCTAATTTCACTAGAGTGTCACTTGAAAATCAAACAATGCCGAATTTACAAACAGTTCCACTCCAAATATGACCGCACTTGTAAACAACACCGCTCCAAATAGCGCCACCTTTGATTTCTTGTTTTTTTACCCAAACTTAAAATGGTTGTATTTTAGTCATTATTAGGTCTTTTTTGGTGCTTTTTTTAAAAAATGGGGTAGAATTTCATAAGCTATCCAATGGTGTAGGTGTTTCTCAACTTTGATAGAGTTAAAAGTTTCAAATTTTCACCTAATGTCAAAACACCATGAAAATTGGTCTAAATTTTAGGGCTTATATGCTTAATCATTTATCTAACCCTCATATGATTTCATCTAACTTTTGGAGCCTGTATTGTAGGTTTTAAAGGATCATGGATCATAGAAATGAAAAAAAAATTCTCACATGATTGTAACAAGTGTTTTTAAACACTTTGAGAGAATTTATAATCCCTTTCTAAGGATTTTTTTACTTTATGCTTTAGGAAACACTAAATTTATTTTGGGCTCTAAAAAGAACAATACAAAATTTCTTTCAAATTTTGCAAACAAAGGGTTTAAAAAGAAATTTAGAACAGTTCACTAGATTTGGTTTAAGGATTAACAATTTAACAAGGAAAATCTCATAATTCCTTTGGTGCTTAAAATGAATTCACTATTGTTTTTAAGGATGAAAATGAACAAGTGTTTTCTTGTCTTGTAATTAATTACCCAAGGAAATATCACTAAAAATACATATGCGCTTCTCTCACACTTTATTGCGATTTTGAGAATCATAAGTCTTGGTGGTGATCTTAAGTTGTGTAAGTAATTGCTTCCACATTTCATCTTAGGTACCTTAAAATTGAACCAAAAATTGTGAGTGTGAGCGTGACATATTTCGAGTGTTCTCCCTTTATTTTTCAATGAAGGTCGATTGAAATATGAGGTATTCTAGCTTGCTTTTGTTTATCTTAGTGGTCTACCTTGTGGGAAAAAGTAATCACCCAAGGTAACAACCCAACCGGAAACATGCTAAAGCTAAGTGAATTCCAACCGGTATATAAGTGTGGATTCTCAAGGAATGTTTGAGAATCATGAGGATTATTCTGACGAGAAGGGTAGAAATGTTCTCTTGCTGCGTGGATAGTCCCCCACAAATGAAATGCCCGAATTAACACCTCTTGTTTAGAAAATGAAAAATTCTATCTATTTGTTGGTGCAAAAGTTCATTTCTTTTAAAACCACCCCATTTTATATATGCAGTTTTATTGTAGAGATGAAAATTATGCCATGGGATATTCATGGGTACTTATGCTTGGCTGACTTGAGAAGTGTGTGCACTATAAGGGGGAGCCTATGTGGTCAAGCATCTAGTCATCCGCAATGAATATGTGTGGATAGATTCGTCCAAGTGGGAACCTAAAAAATATTGTCTCTTCATCCTAGGACTATGCATATCATTGAAATCAAAACACTTGGCTTGGGTCTGAAAACATTTGAAAACAAACATTCAATGAATCATCAAAATTTCAAACCCTTTGGAAGAAAAATAACCTTGGAGGTGTCCACATGTTACTGCTTGTCCCTAGGGGTTCTTATCTCTAAAAGACTTCTAAATATTCAGACATCTCAATTTGTTTCTCCCAAATTCAACACTAGGAAACCTTTTCCTTGATTTCCTTGATTTCCACATAATGCACTTTGTGGGATGAAAGAAAATTAGGACATTGGACACATAGCAAGATAACAAAATATTGAACCACACATGTGCTTCATCCCTTTTGAGTCACTATGTTTTCATGTCAACATTGGTCTTTTGGTTTGAACCACTTTTAGGGAAAAAAATGTTCTTCATTACCTTGGTTTTGTAAGTAGGTCCTCGTAGGTTCATCTAGGATCAAGTCAAACACTTCACCCATCCCTCAAACATCAATCAAATCCCATCTCACCAAAAAAATTTGGAACCTTGGAAAACATCACTTATGCTAGACTTTTAGGAAAAATCAAAATCACCTTGTTTGGCTTAACACACCTAGCCAAATTATCATCTTGTGTACACATTTTCTCTAGGATAACACAACTTCCTAGAGTTTACAAGTGAGTAATCATCTTTGTTTGACTTAACACACTTAGTCAAACTATCCACAATCAAAATCAAATCAAAACAAGTCCTAAAGTCTAGCATTGATCCAAATTTCCTAAAATTTCAAACATCCATATCATTCACCCCTTTCATCCTTCATCTCATCATTGGTCCTAAACCCCTCAGAGGTCAACAAGGTCAAAAAACAAGAAGAACATGGAATATAAACCTAATTCATACATCATGAGTAGTCCAATTCAATCAAACTATCCAAGCCTTACAATTCCAATTGATTTTCAAAAATTTTATCTATACAATCCATACATGGGATCATTATCTCCTACAAACCTCAATGGTACAAAAAATATGAGTTTTTCGAATCTAAATTTTGGAGCACCTTTTCCTTTGGTAGATTTAAATCAAAGTTGAAACTTACAAATATATCAACCAAAAATTCAAGGTATGAGCCTCCTCCCTTTACAAACCATCAATCAACTGAATCCGAGCAACACCCCCTTCATAAATCAAAGCATCATATCAAATACTCCCATTTTTCCATCCATACAATAGATGGAAACCATCCAAGTAACCCCAATGGTCAACACTATTCCCAATCCACCACCACCACCACCATCGAAAAAAAAAAACATGAAAAACTCATTCTCCATCATGTTGCAAGCCGCTCAATAATCTACCCACCAAAATACACTCAAAAACCAACAAGCTGCACAACTAGTTGCTCAACAAGCATAAGTGCAATTAGCTGCCCAACAAGCTGCACAAGCCCAATAAGATGCACAAGTTGTGCAAGCAACACAAGTAGCCCAAAAAACACAAGCTCAAGCTCAAGCCCAACACCAAGCTTGACAGATGCAAGCACAATTTCAAGCACTATTGCAAGCAATCCAACAACAAGTAGCACAACAACAAGCCCAAAATAAAGCATTGTTGGCACAACAACAACACGATCAACAACAAGTATTGTTGGATCAGTAACAAATGCAAGCCTTACACCCACAACAGAGATTGCAATAGACTCCCACCACAATCATTGAAAATGATGATCAAGATCCTTCGACCAATGATCATGTTGAAAATTTCTCTACATCACCTAATAAGTTAGAGGACATATCTCAAGAATTTCTTCCAAAGCATGATCCACACCTTTCACCGAAGTCTAGCAATGGACCTTTTCAAGACATATTGACATCCTTTGGCCTCATGGTTATAGATCTTGAAGAAATCCTCAACTCACCATTTGATTCAAATCCACTCAAAGACCAAAAGGATATTGAGCCACTTCTCATGCCTTATGATGATGTCAAAGAATCATTTGTGAAAAATCCATTCTTTGAAATTGACCCATGTCAAAAACTTGATCCAAAGCATGTCGAAAGCAATTCTAAAATCATTCAGATCAAGAATTTGTATCTCCAAGCTACTACAGTTATATAATGGACACCCTCTTGTCTATACAAGATGATCACATCCACATAGAACATACTCCTCCATCTACCCATGAGATGCTTCCTGTGGATGGGCATGCAGATGATCTTCATTCAAAACAATATTCCTTACTCCTGACATTATTACACAAAAAGGGCAAGTTATGGATTCCTATAGTCAAACTCAATTGTCAACATCAGGATCAGATAAATCCCAAATTCAGATTGAGGACATCATGTATGAAGATATCCAACATTATCCACTCAAGGAAATAGGTCAGAATGAACATGATATTTTGGAGTCAGTAGAGAAACAAATTGGAATAACATCATCTATAGTGGTCATTCATCAGAGAATGCATTCTGAACAAGGCATCTCAAAACAAAGAGAATAAAAGAACAAAGGTGCTACTATCACCATACTGGGGGCAACTTTGTCTCAAACAAACATCAACATAGGGGGCACAAAGGATCCTTATGATGAAACCAATGCCAATACTACAACCATCCATGTCACGAATCTTCATCCATCCTTCACCCCATCCACAAATCAGGACCAATGTCAAAATAAAGATTTGAAACAAAGCATGAAGAATGTTATCAAGGAAAAAAAAGCAAATCATGAAAGATAAATCAAATACAAAAGGATACCAAAAAATACAAAGAAAGATGATCCCTATCATACTCCCTTAGCCAAAGAAACTATGGGCCAAAATAAAAAGGGGGCAAGTATCCATCAAAAATGTCCACAAAGGAAAAATCAAGCTTCTCACGCAATGTACAAATTATATCAAGTAGTTGGTCCTAATTCCATGCACACTTTTGTATCCACCCATGATTTCTCATCTTCCCAAATTTGGAGAGTCAAAGGTTCCAAACTGTCAACCAATCTATCTTTTAATCCTTAAGACACTCCATCCATTCCTCTATGCATGATATCCAATTCTTACATTGACCATGTGTTGGAAATGACCCTTCATCATAAGGATTCAGAAGGCACTCTATTATGGTGTGCACATAGAGACAAAGTTAACTCTGGTATCAACAAAAGAAATCAAGAATCTAAAAAATTGCATTCAAGTGCACGTATCTTAGAAAAGAAGCTTCTTCAAGCAAGATATTGATGGAACATTATGATGGAGTCATCAAATTCAACACCACCAAGTGGTTCAACATCAACTTAAAATCTCTCAAAAAATACAAAAAAATACAAAAATCAATAAAAATAAAAAAAATGATTGAAAACAGTAAAGAAAAAAATCATCCTCTAGTGAAAACCACTTCGGTGGCTCTTTAGACAAGTACCATGATGAAAACGTTGAAAACAAACATCTACACGTGCCATTTAGGGGAAAGTATATTATCACATCCACAATAAAGCCAACATTCCATCCATATCATCTATTCATCTAGGAACCATTTATCCAATCCATCTGCATCTATCTACATCCATCATCCAAGTTATCTTAATCTTGATAAAATTTTGGTGCACACTTTACACTTGATTATGGTAAACATCTTGACATGGGTCATTTTCATTGATCCTATCTTACCCAATGTTGTGTGAGCCTTGAAGCATTATCTGAATGAGCATTCCTTTGTTTGAACACATTATCTTGTCATAAGATAATCCTTTGCATGCTTACCGTATCTATCTATACATCTATCCGAGAATCCACCCATGGTCGTTACAACATTGCTAGACATTTGGGATAGATATTTGTATCTTGCTTCAACAATAAATCTTCATATATATCCTCCAATTTATGTGGTGATCTGAACATTGGAAAACTTGAAATCAGATTGGTTAAAACATTTGTGATCATGAATCAGAATCACTAGCCCATGACATATTTTGACAAGATGATGTTCCTTATCAAGCTTTATCTTTTGTCGAACATCAATCCAAACAATCCATATCAGTTGCATCTAATGTGTACTTCAATGACACATCAAATCATCAAAACAATTTTGATCCAAATCAAGCTTCATCAATCTTAATAAATCGAATATAATCAATTATCACCTTGTTTAACTTAACACACTTAGTCAAACTACCCTCTTATGCACGAGTTTACTCTAGGATAACACAACTTCCGAGAGTTTACAAGTGCATTATCATCTTATTTGACTTAACACACTTAGTCAAATTATCCAATCCATCATCAAATTTTTTGACTTAACACACGTAGTCAAACTACCCTCTCATATATGAGTTTACTCTAGGATAACACAACTTCCTAGAGTTTATGAGTGTATTATCAATTTTTTTTTACTTAACATACTTATTCAAACTATCAATCCATTAATCTGATCAGTCAACCTTAGCTTGGTTTTCAACAAAATCCCAAAATAGAGCACTGATATCATCACATATCCACATCCAAATTGTCAAAATCATGCAAAAATCCAAAAACATCCAAATCATTCATAATCTAAAACATGTCTTCCAAAATACGTCATCTCTAATCTTGAATGTAGGAAAGGTTGATCTTTGATCATCCCTTGAGACACCCTAGGTCAGTCCTTTAGGCGTCCATCGCAATGGCAATTTGTTTGCCCATCTATTTCACACCCTAGGTCAGTCCTTTAGGCATCCATCACAATTTGGAAAATCCATTGCCCTTCCATCTCATCATACAATCAAGTCAATTTTTAGTTTGAACTACATTGTCTCTGAGCTTAAATGTAGATAAGGCCATCCTTGATTGGCCCCCGAGACACAAAATCCAAAAACAACCTCAAAATTTTAAAAAATTCAAAATGGTGCTTTCATCTCATCTCGCTTGCCCCCACAATTATCATCTCATAATAAATCAATCATCGCCTTCATCCTTTGGTGAAGCAATTAGAAGCAAGTCTAGCAGGTTTAAAAGTGAACACCTAATCATCAAAGTCTCAAGTCTAAGTCAGTAAGCAAGCAAGTTGATCAACTCAGAGTATCAATAGCTTATCATGCAATGAGTCTCACCAAAACCCTTATCACAACATGTCCTATGATGTATCTTTCCCACGATGGGCATAAGAATCAGGTACCCCATAGTAGTTAGTCTTGGCTAGCAATATGAAGAACATTAGCTTGTTTGTTTACTTTATCTGGTCTTTCTGGCTTATCTTATTTTGTGCTCATTCCAAGGACCTCTCGATGATGCCTAAAAAAAGGTTTAGAGAGAAAACAATGGGGCAAAGATCATTGTCTATTTTATATACTGCACTTGTGGGATACAATTGTAAAATAACTGTCATATGTACCTTGTTTGGTTTGTGGAGAGAATGTTTTAGATATCTTGTTGATCATGCATAAGAAAGTCTGCTTTCCTATTTTTTGTCCCGAGATGTTTAGAATGTTTGAACTACATCCTGAATGAAGTATGCATGCTAAGTGTGAACAAGAATACTCCTATCTGATTGTCAAGTCAAAGTCCATCACACTGGGTACCATGCCATCCTAGTTCTTTATACCTTGATGCATTGTACCTTGGTGTGTTATCAAACATAATGTAATTGACCCTTTGAAAATCCCAACTCCTCGTAAGAAAATCATCATCATCATAGTATAGGCTTGTGGATCCTCCTTTCATTATCTTATTCTTCTATCTTTACTAATATTTCTATCTAAAATTGGTGTGTTGTATCAAAATATACACGAAGCTACCCATGACCAATGACTGTCTATACATCATCAAAATTGTCTACATCAAAGAATTATCTTTCGTCCTCTGATCAATAGAACCACTCCTCTTGCATTTTATCATGATATCGATCAGAAAATTAGAGTTTTTGCCTGATCTCTCAAGGGGGAAATATACCAGCATAATCCTTCTAGCTAGGGCAATAGTGGGGCATCTGAAAATATCGATAAAATTTTGAACTTTGATCACAACATTTTATTCTTTGAACCAATACACCAAGTGCATTGCTTCAAAGAGGGGCAAAATGTAGACATGAAAAATGTACAATTTAGTTCAGCACACGTGATCTTGACTACTAACGATGTTTCCTCCTAAATCATACTCTCAGCTCGTTATCATCTTTTGTCTCTTAATTTAATAAAACATTATTTATTTGATTAAGTCTTTCTCCTCCATTGATTAAATTAATCAATTTAATTTAATTAACCTTTTGTTTCTATCTAATTAAATAAATCATTTTATTTGATTAAAAGTCTCTAAAGTCCTCTTATTAAATTAAATAAATTAAACCTTATTTGGTTTAATCTAACATTTTCCCACTTAGTTAAATAAATCAAAATCAATTATTTAATTAATCATTTCCTCTCAATTCTGATTTAAATCAACTCATCAATTTGAGTCAAAATTGTCAAATCATCTAATCTCTCATTAAATTGATCAAATATTGATTAATTTAATCTCAATCACTAAAATCCTCTAGAGAAAGCAACTTGCACAATAAATCAATTACTTTGATTTATTAAATTGTCTATTTTCTCTCAACATGGAATTAAAGGGGAATATTCCCTCAAATTTGAATTCAAATTCAAATGGGCTTGGTCCTTCCAACAAGGCATTTAAGACCTCTTACATGTCCTTTTCATTGAGCCAAGTGACATTAACTCCATTTCCCTTCCCTCTAAACATGTCACATTCAAATTTCAAATTTGAATCTCATGGCATTTTTTATGCACATTGACCAAAATATGCTCATTCCTCCTCTAATCACATGTGGACAAGTGGCCTTCTCTCATTGGTTGGTCTTTTTTCCCACATTGCTCAAATATTGCTCATTATTGTAATTTGAAATCAATAAATGAGATACTCTTCCTCTCATTCTATCATCCACAACTTGAGTAGACTTACTATACTCAACTTCATCCTCAATGCAAGATCTTAGCTAGGTTATTGCAGGTTTTCCCAAGATCTCATCTTGTTCTTCATCAACAAAGTGGAGAAATCACTCATCAAATCAAAAATCTTACAAAGGAGTGGGGAAAGGGCCAATTTAGACACATCAATTAGCATCAATTCCCCCATGGGATCAACATTTTTCTTAGTTTAGATAGATTTAATTTGGTTTATTGCATTGTTCTTCATTTTCCTTTCTATCTAAGTTTTGTAAATGGATTTTAGGGGGAATCCTTGTTTTCACTTGCATATGATCTAGTAATTTGCTTGTTTTTTGTGTTTGTGCAGGTAGGAAACCAGGGTTCATAGATATAAATTCAAAACCCAAAAAAACAAAACCAATAGAAACACAAAATACTCAAACACCAAAATTAAGATCAGGCTCCTCTAAAACCAAAAATGAAAAAGCAAAAAATAATCACATAAAATTGAAGCTTCTCGAATAATAGTATTCAACCACATATTTGTGTCCATAGGTCAAGAGATTGAGACTCACGGAGCTTATTTCATTTTCACTACCTTGTCTTTCATTTTTTGCTTTCTTTAAGAGATCCTTGCAAGCTTAATGGCATATTAAAAATAAATGCTTTCATTGAAACCCCAACTATTAGTAAAGCCTTCTTAAAAGGAGCAGCAATTTAAAAAATATACATGTAATTTCAAGGCTTAAATAGACCAGCCTCTACACTAAACACTTTCCACAAAAAAATAGAGGGCATTGCAATATAATACAAAAGAAAAAAAAGAAAAAAGTAAATTATGAACCAAGATGAGCACCACAGACCTTGTTTTGAAGCACATAAATTTGTTGTTCAAAAAATTTCAACCTCCGCCAATCCACTGCAACGAAAAATCAATCACAATTCCATCAACTACATTAAATACTAAGGCATAAACATATCCTAGTACTCCTCCTACTCCTCCTCAAAGATTTTTCATGTGAGTAAGAGAGCTATGGGAGTAGCCTCATCTAAAACATTTTGAACTAGAGTTTGATATACCATTTAGAGAGCTTGGTTTTCATGGATTTCTCAAAAAAATTTGATGATAAAACAATTAGCTTTGAATTAACAAGGATAAGGACAGGAACTTACAATTGCTTCTAGATGTAGAATAGCGCTTCACTTGAGCACCCCCCATGTAGCTCTCCCCCCTTCCTCTCTTCATTTATATGACCACCAGTCTCACCTCAAGTTGATCTTGCAAAATTCTTTTATCATATTCATTACAATTAGTCTAAGTTTCTCGTTTCTACAACCGCCTCCTCCTCCTTCCCTTACAATCACAAAAATCATGAATCCTTCATAGAAAAAACCCCAAATTCTCAACAGTCAAAATGGATATAAATTCAAAACCCAAAAAAACAAACCCAATAAAAACACAAAATACTCAAACACCAAAATTAAGATCGGGCTCCTCTAAAACCAAAGAAGAAAAAGTAAAAAATAATCACATAAAATTGAAGCTTCTGGAAAAAAAGTATTTGACCACATATTTGTGTCCATAGGTCAAGAGATTGAGACTCACAGAGCTTATTTAAGTTTCAATACCTTGTCTCACATTTTTTTATTTCTTTAATATATCCTTGCAAGCTTAATGACAGATTAAAAATAAATGCTTTCATTGAAACCCCAACTATTACTAAAGCCTTCTTAAAAAGGAGCATCACTTTAAAACATATAGATGAAAGGCCTTTCAAGGCTTAAATAGACTAGCCTCTGCACTAAACACTTTCCACAAACAAACATAGGGCATTGCAATATAATACAAAAGTAAATTGTGAACCAAGATGAGTACCACAAACATTTTTTTGAAGCACATAAATCTATTGTTCACAAAATTTGAACCTCCCCCAATCTGCTAAGACGAAAATCAATCACAATTCCATTAAATACTAAGGCATAAAAATATCCTAGTCCTCCTACTGCTCCTCCTCAAATATTTTTCAAGTGAGTAAGAGAGCTATGGGATCAGCCTCATCTAAAGGATTTTGAACTAGAGTTTGATATACCATTTAAAGAGCTTGGTTTTCATGGAGTTCTCAAAAAAATATGATCATAAAACAATTAGATTTGAATTAACAAGGATAAGGACAAGAACTTATGATTTCCTCTAGATGTAGAAAGGTGCTTCACTTGAGCACCCCCTTTGTAGATCTCCTCCCTTCCTCTCTTCATTTATATGACCACTAGTCTCACCTCAAGCTGCTCTTGCAAAAAAAAAAAAATCATATTCATTACAATTAGTCTAGGTTTCTTATTTCTACAACCCCCTCCTCCTCCTTCCCTTACAATAACAAAAAGCATGAATCCTTCATAGACAAAACCCCAAATTCTCAACAGTCAAAATGGATATAAATTCAAAACCCAAAAAAATAAACTCAATAAAAACACAAAATACTCAAACACCAAAATTAAAATCAGGCTCCTCTAAAACACAAGAAGAAAAAGGAAAAAAGAATCACATAAAATTGAAGCTTCTAGAAGAAAAGTATTCAATCACATATTTGTGTCCATAAGTCAAGAGATTGACACTCGTGAAGCTTATTTCATTTTCACTACCTTGTCTTGCATTTTTTTCTTTCTTTAATAGATCCTTGCAAGCTTAATGGAAGATTAAAAGCATCAATTTAAAACATATACATGCAAGGCCTTTCAAGTCTTAAATAGACTAGCCTCTGCACTAAACACTTTCCACAAACAAACATATGGCACTAAAATATAATACAAAACAAAATAAAAAACAAAAGTAAATTGTGAACCAAGATGAGCACCATATACCTTATTTTGAAGCACATAAATTTGTGGTTCAAAAAAATTTTAACCTCCGTTAATCCGTTGCTATGAAAATCAATCACAATTCCATCAAATCTATTAAATACTAAGGCATAAACATATCCTATTCCTCCTTCTGCTCCTCCTCCTTAAATATTTTTCAAGTGAGTAAGAGAGCTATGGGAGCAACCTCATCTAAAATAGTTTGAACTAAATTTTGATATACCATTTAGAGAGCTTAGTTTTCATGGAGTTCTCAAAAACATACAATGATAAAACAATCAGATTTGAATTAACAAGAATAAGGACAAGAACTTATGATTACCTCTAGATGTAGAAGGGTGCTTCACTTGAGCACCCCCCATGTAGCTCTCCTCCCTTCCTCTCTTCATTTATATGACCACCAGTCTCACCTCAAGTTGCTCTTGCAAAAAAAAAAAATATCATATTCATTATAATTAGTCTAGGTTTCTTGTTTCTACAACCCCTCCTCCTCCTTCCCTTACAATCACAAAAAGCATGAATCCTTCATAGAAAAAACCCCAAATTCTCAATAGTCAAAATGGGTATAAATTCAAAACCCATAAAAACAAACCCAATAAAATAACAAAATACTCAAACACCAAAATTAAGATCAGGCTTCTCTAAAAGCCAAGAAGAAAAAGAAAAAAAGAATCACATAAAATTTAATCTTTTGGAACAAAATTATTCGGCCACATATTTGTGTCTAGAGGTCAAGAGATTGAGACTCATGGAGCTTATTTCATTTTCACTACCTTGTCTTGCATTTTTTTCTTTCTTTACTAGATCCTTGCAAGCTTAATGGTAGACTAAAAATAAATGCTTTCATTGAAACCCCAACTAGTACTAAAGCCTTCTTAAAGAGGAGGATCAATTTAAAACATATACATGCAAGGCCTTTCGGGGCTTAAATAGACTAGCCTCTGCACTAAACACTTTCCAAAAAAAAATAGAGGGCATTGCAATTTAATACAAAATAAAATTAAAAAAAAAAGTAAATTGTGAACCAAGATGAGCACCACAGACCTTGTTTTGAAGCACAAAAATCCATTTCTAAAAAAAAATTGAACCTCCATCAATCTTTTGCAATGAAAATCAATCACAATTCTAGCAAATCCATGAAATACAAAGGCATAAACATATCCTTGTCCTCCTACTACTCCTCATCCTTAAGGATTTGTTAGGCGAGTAAGAGAGATATAAGAGCAGCCTCATTGAAAATATTTTGAACTTGATTTTGATATACCATTTGGAGAGCTTGGTTTTCATGGAGTTCATTTTAAAGCCTCTACTTTTATTTTTCCTATGGTAAACTATTTGGTAGAGTTGGTGGAATTACTGTTCTTAGTAATCGTTATTAGTGAGATTGAGAATTGTTAACCCTAAGAGACTAGGACTTGGGAAAAAGGAATTTGATATGGGTATTTTTTTCAAAGACTTCAAGTGGGATGTACTCTGAATATATGCCATTCCTCAATCTTCATTTCATGGCATCAAGGAATGGTTGAACTCCATGGATATAAAGTATTATGAAAGCAGAATGAACTTGAACTGGTGGCCAATTTTAAGTAAATTTCCTTTAGATGCAAGGATTCAAAGCACATCAACCACGTGGTACAAATTATTAAATCCTAGAGATGATTTGTATGAAATGAAAGAGTCTAAAAAAGGAAAATAGGGCTACAGTGGTGACTCAAGAGAAACTTCAGCTTTAAAAAAAAAATCCAATTAGGTTGGTAGATGTGTGGATCAAGCTAGAATTTGGTGGAAGAGGAAGAAAGATGATTGGAACTCTAGAGGCCCACCATAATGGATTTTGGTATTCAACCATGAGAGTAGAAGAGAGAGCTGATATCATGTATCAAAACATCAAGCATTCATTCTTCTAGCCAATAGAGAAGGAGATGATTGACCTCCATTCTTTAAGCCAACAAAAGGGTCCAATTTTCTCCTCGAACATAAAGTGAAATTGGCCTCCATTTCTTCTTTGGTATGCTAGCTTTCAAAATACCTTCTAAAACAAACCTGTTAAAATCGTTTCCACCACAAACTGAGAAGCATTAGACAAAATACCTTGTATCTCTTCAAAACACCTCATATTGTCAGCCCTCACCATTAATGTTGAACGTGTGTCCAACACTGCCAATAGTACCTTCATCAATGCTTCAAGTACTTTGGGAATTTAAAACACATTCCTCTACTTGCTAGCATTAAACCCTTCTTGCATTAATTACAACAGACAAATTTCCTCCAAAATAATTCCACTAAAATCTTCTATTCTTATTTCCTCCACCTCTACAAAAGATAGAGCCCATTTCAATAGGGTATCTGCTTTGGCAATGTCTATGTAGGCAACAAATTTTTTATTTGAATTTATTTATTAATTAATTAAAAATAAAAAGTGCATTCACTTTTTATTTTCAATTAATTAATAAATACAGTCAAATTAGTTAATGGTAGAATGTGTTGTCCACATAGACAATAATTTTCCTAATCACACCTTGAAAATTCCAAGTATCAATTCCTCCTTTTATTATTGCTTGGATTACTTGGATGAATTGTTGGCAGAAAAAAATAGGATTACTTGGATGCTTCTTCCATTCATTTTGCATCAATGCATATTTGTGAAGACACAAAAGTTAATAGCTCAATCAAGTAGAGATTTTGTGATTTTATAATGAAGAGTAAGGTACATTTATATTTTCTCTACAATACATTCATGTGCATAAACAAAATCAGAAGATTATATTGCTAGATTGCACTTATGCAGATGCATATAATATAGGAAAGATTGCATAATCCTTTCAAAAATGTAGTCTTTATTGATAATGTAAATGTATGTTGTTCCACACAGGCTATGGAATTGACTATTTGAATGCAAAAAATTGAAAAACTATACATTTATAGATACATAAAGAGAAAGGGGACCCGCCATTGCCTCAATGATGAATCCCTGTTGCTTTGTTTTGCATCATCTTTAGTCTTCCCGATTGTCTAAGTCTCCAAGTTGATTTCTTCCTTACTCCTCCTAGGTTTCCTACATTTGAGTGAGAAGAGTTTTGTTAGACAAATGAAGGATCACTAGTCAAAATATGTGCATACATCTATAAACATATAATTTGATCATCATGCACATTAAAATAACTTACATACCATATATGTCCAGGAAAAAAACAAATTTATTAACATAGCCATGATTCAGACAAAACTAATCATCAAGGATTCTAAGATAGTTTTCATTAATAGTCTGGTTAAAATTAAGAAGCCCCAAGCATCATAACATCCACAAGAATTGATTATGAGGGGCAATCATGTATATTAAAAGCTTACACAATAGTCATCACTTGCAAAGACAGAGACAACATGCTTCCACATAACAAATCAAATCGAATGGATGAAAGGTATCATGTTGTTAGAAAATGTGAATTAATCAAATAGTAAAATAACACACCGACAAGACATTATATTAAAGAAATATAACTAGAAAGCATAAATGCAAACTCTAATGATAGTAGCTTCTTCAAATTTGTCCCATCGTCCTCTATCTTCAAGGATTTGATTAAAGATGTTGGCTCTCAGTTGTGTAAGCAGCAAATTGTTGAAATGACAACTTAAGAGAATGAGATTAATTGAAAATGCATGTGCATGGCTATATGATTTAAGATATGAAATTGAAATGCTATGATGCTAGAATGTTGACAATATTGAAATGCAACTATAGTAACTACATATGAAATCTAAGATTCGATGTGTGTCCTTTTCAACTCATAAGAAGGTTGTATTTATAGATTTTTGAAGGAAAGAAATCCAGTTGGCGAGGGTCAATAGTTGAGATTCAAACCTGTTAAGATGGATGGTGACAGATCAAGAAGTTGAGAAAAAGATGGAAGATGTTTCCATAAATTAAATGAATGAATATTTAATTTATGTGTGAGAGATGATAAAAGCGCTTTAAATAAATATATAAAATATTTAATTAAATATGGAGAGAAGAAAGTTTCTAATTAAATATTATAGAATATTTAATTATTGAGGCAAAAAAGCTTTTAATTAAATCTTGGAAATATTTACTTAAGTGGAGGAGAATAAAGAATTAGAAAGAAAGCATTTAAATAAATATTGGAAATATTTAATTATGGAAGAAATAAATCTTTTAATTAAATATTGGAAATTTTTAATAAAGTGGAGGAGAATAAAGAATTAGAAAGAAAGCATTTAATTAAATATTGGAAATATTTAATTATGGAAGAAAGAAAGCGCTTTAATTAAATATTTGAAATATTTAATTAAATGTGAGATGTAGAATTTTATTTAAATTTAAAATTTAAACTTGTGATAATTAATATAAATAAATTGTGAAATCTATTTATTTAATTAAATTAGAAGAATTGAGAAAATGAACAATATAAATAAATAATTAAATTTATTTATACGTAGATGACTTAAGAATATTAATTAAATAATTCATTTCTAATTAACTAATAGGTTTGATAAACCGTGACCATTTTTAGATGTGTACATTTTTCCCCTCTTTGAAGTGATGTGTTTTACGCATTGCTTCAAAGAATTTTGCTCCATAATTTTTAGAAATTATCGATGCTATATGCCCCCTCGGTTGATGAATTAGATAAAGATTATTTTTGGAAATCTTTACTGATTTTCTATCTGATACATCGACCGATAAAGATGATTTGATGAAAACCCCTATTGAAAAATTGGTATGAAGATGAAGAACTTTGATTTTTCTCCGATTTTTAAAGTTTGAAGAAACTATGATAAGTGCTTGATGAGTGTTGCTAGATTAGCCAACTGATTTTATGATTTTTAATAACATCAAGAATAGATTAGCTTGAATTGAGAAACTTGTCTGCGTGCTTGAAAAATAAGTAAGTCTGATAAATTTGTTTCCATGTGATATGACAAACAAATAGTAATGACAGATGTGCTTTCTTGTTTGAAATTAAAATAGATAGATATGGAGTCATGTTGATTGTTAAATTTTCTCCCATGCGATATGAAAAATAAATAGTAGAAATGATAGATTTGATTTCCCATTTGAAAGTCAAATAGATAGATATTGAGTCATGTTGACTGTTAAATTTGTTCCCATGCGATATGAAAAAAAAATAGTAGAAATAATAGATTTTCTTTCATGCGATATGAAAAACAAAATAGTGTTGATTTGATTGATATATTTGCTTCCATGCAATATGAAAACAAATAAGTTTTGATTTGATTGATAGATTTGCTTCCATGCGATATGAAAAAAAAAGTGTTGATTTGATTGAACTTGCTTGATATACTGATTTGATTAGAGATTGCTTGCTGATTGATTTGTATGATCACTTGATGATGTTGTAAAGGAGGATTTTAACCTCCTCCAGATTAGAGAGAGATTTCCTCAGACATGGGAGATGATTTCGTGACTATCACAGGATGATTTAGGGGTTATACACTAGTGTGGTTTGGGTCCATTGTTGAGGATCCCATAGTATCGAGTCAATAGGGCATTGTTGACTGCATTAGCTGAGAGGTAGAACAACGAGCATAACAACTTCCATTTGCTAATAGGAGTGATCACGGTGATGCATGAGGATGTGTACAAGATTCTGGGTAATCTGGTAGTTGAGGAGCTTGTGATCTATTATCACAAGGAGATCGGAGGGACCGATGCACTTAGGCGAGTCTTCTAGGATCCTCATATCTCCGGATATGAGCTTCCTTGGAAGGAGATGGTGGAGAGATATGTACCCCTGCCATCAGTTTTAGTAGGTATGATCGGTGGTTTCCATATGATATGAATATGATGAATTAATAATGAAATGATGATGCAAAATGTAAATGCCAAGATAATGATAAAATAAATGATGGTGAAATGATGTGAATGATAACGGAATGAGATGTAACAAATGTCCAGTCATACTCAATTGTTGTATGAAAAGATACCCAAGAAGTTTGGTCAACCCTCAAATTGCAAATCTAGATGAATCATGCAGTCCTAGAATGCAATAATGAACCATTCTCCTTGTTTCCATTTCATGTTGTGCTTGGTTTTCCTCATTGATATTTTTGATATGTTGAAAGTTAGTACAAGAATCAAAGGGTATGTCAGCACCAATGATGACCTGAGTACTTCCTTCATGATGTTTGATATAGAAATTTAATACAAGCATCGAGGTATAATTGAACCAGGATAACCTGAGTATTGCTTGCAGAAACAGACAAAAGTTAACCATTTTCCTATGCAAATTCTGAAATGTCATCAATGATACATTGTAGAGCATGTCCCATGACAAATTTGTACAATAATAATGGTTAGCTTACAGACAACAAGCAAAGAAAAATCATACTTCTTCCTTGTGATTCTAGTTCAGTACATCATGGAATCACTCCAAAGATACGATGTCATCAATTATCAAAATAACAATTGTAACTTATTGCTTTAATTTTATCATTCATTTTATTCAAATTAAGATCATCCAGTTTGTTTTAGTTTCAATGTATGAAATTTCTCAAAGTTGTTTTGACCAAGCTTGATTGGATATTCGATTGTTGTTTTGATACTTGATAATTGACACATGTTGCTTTTTTGTCTGCTCAAAAAGTTGATTTCCCCTAGCGAGTTCAGGATTTTGCCCCTAGTCTAGGGTGAGACATGACCATTTTATTGATTTTTCTTTAGATTTCAGGATTTTTTTCATTTTTTTGAATTTTGATGTTTCCTAATTTTAAAAAAAAAAAATTTGATGTGTTTTTGATGTTTTTTAATGAATTTTTCGAATGGTTTTGGATATGGACATGCATGACTATATCAGTGCTCTGTTTTGAGATTTTGTTTAAAACCAAGCTAAGGTTGATTGATCAAATTGATGGATTGATAGTTTGACTAAGTGTGTTAAGTCAAACAAGGTGGTTATGGATTTGATAATTTGGCTAAGTGTGTTAAGCCAAACAAGGTGATAATGAACTTGTAAACCCAAGGAAGTTGTGTTATCCTAGAGTAAACTTGTTCACAAGATGATAGTTTGACCAAGTGTGTTAAGTCAAACAAGGTGATAATTGATTGGATTTGATTGATCAAGATTGATAAAGCTTGATTTGGAACAAAATTATTTTGATGATTTGATGTTACACTGACATGCAAGTTGGATGTGACTGATATGAATTCTTCAGATTGATGTTCAACGAAAGATAAAGCTTGATAAGGAGCATCTTCTTATCAAAATATGCCATGGGCTAGTGATTTGGATCTTTTGGCTCACAAATGCTTGACCAGTTTGATTTTACGTCTGCCAATGTTCAGATCACCAAATAAGTTGGAGGATATAGATCAAGATTTATTCTCAAAACAAGATGTAAATATCTGCCCCCAATGTCTAGCAATGTTTGAATGGCCATGGGTGGATTCTTGAATAGATGTATGGATAGATACTGTAAGCATGCAAAGGATGCCAAGGATGATCTTGTGACAAGATAAGGTGTTTGAATAAAGGAATGCTCATTCGGATAATGCGTCAAGGCTCAAATAACATTTGGATTGGATAGGATCAACGAAAATGACCCATGTTCAAGATGTTTACCATAATTTGTCGAGATCAAGATAATGTAAATAGATGGTAATGGGTTGGATAAACGGTTCATGGATGAACATATGATATGGTTGGAATGTTGGCTTTATTATGGATGTGATAAGATGATTTCTCCTGAATTGGTGTACATATATGCTCGATACTACACATGACATCTATTTGCCAATTTTTCATCATGGTACCTGTCCAAAGTACCATCGAAATGGTTTTCACTAGAGGATGATTTTTCTCTTTACTGTTTTCAATCCTTTTTTTGATTTTTGATTTTTTTTATGGTTTTTTTTGTATTTTTTGAGAGATTTTAAGTTGATATTAAACCACATGGTGGTGTTTATTTTGATGCTTCTTTAATAATTTTCCATCGATATCCTACTTGAAGAAGTTGCTTTGCCAAGATATGTGCACTTGAAATAAAATTTTGAGAAATTCATTCTACTTTGTTGATACCGGAGTTAACTTTGTCTTTATGCGCACATCACGATAGAATGCCTTTTGAATCCTTATGATGAAGGTTTATTTCTATCACATGGTCAATGAAATAATTGTATATCATGCGTGGAGGCATGGATGGAGTGCTTTTAGGAATAAAAGGTGGATTAGTTGAAATTTTGAAACCTTTGACTCTCGAAACTTGAGAAGATGAGCAATGATGAGTGGATATGGAAGTGTACATGGAATTAGGACCAACTACTTGATACACTTTGTATGTTGCTTGAGAAGCTTTCTTTTTCCTTTGTGGACATCTTTGATGCATACTTGCCCCTTTTTAATTTTTCCCCATAGTTTCTTTGACTAATGGAGTTTGATAGGGATAATCTTTCTTTGTATTTTTTGGTATCCAAGTGTATTTCATTTGTCTGATATGATTCTTAGCCTCTTTTTCTTTGATAACATTCTTCATGCTTTGATTCAAGTCTCTCTTTTGATGTTGGTCCCATTTTTGGATGGGGTGATGGGTGGATGAAGATTCATGACATGGCTGGTTGTAGTATTGGCATTGGTTTCATCATAAAAATTCTTCGTGCCCCCTATGTTGATATTTGCTTGAGATGAAGTTGCCCCCAATTTAATGGAAGTATTACTAGTATGTTGAGATCCCTTGATTATCAAATAGCCAAGGCCTTGATGGTTAGTATTTCCAATAATCTGCACTGGTTCTAGGATACCTCATTCATGTAGGCCTAATCTTCTACCTTGATAATTCATCTGCTGAAAAATACTATTTGCAATAGGATATGATTTACCTTGGAAACAAGTTGTTAATCCTTCTCTGCATTGTGGTGGATCTTCAAAAGTGACAAATTCCTTATTGATAAGATAATTTTCCCTTACAAAGGTGAGTGATCCAATTTTATAAGTGATAGGATCTTTCATAAGTGGGATGAATTTTTGATTCGTATGTTTATCTTGATCTTGTGAGATATCAGATTGTAATGCTTCTTAAAGAGGTGTCGATGCTTCACCATCCTTGTAAAAGTGTTCCTCATAATTCATTCTTGATATGCTTTCACATAATGTTTCTGATTCACAACATTTTTAGAAGCCTTCTTCATGACCCATTTATGTCATGAATCTTTATCCGAAGGACTTTTTAGTTGTGCCCCCTTTTATTTCCTTGATTTTCCTTTGGAGTTCTTTTATTTGTTGGGTAATATTACTAAGATTTTTTAAGGGAGTTTCATTCTTTTTAGGGTCCTTTTTAATTTTCTCCATATTGTAGTCAGAGGGAAATTTGGCACCTTGGTTTTCCAATAAAAGAAAGTATCCTTCTTTATTTTTCTCTAAGAATGTTTCCATAGTCAAGAGAAACTATGGATCTTGTTCAGCTTCTTGAAGCATTTCTTCCGGTATCTCTTCATTTGAACTATTTCCATAAAGCCTATGAACAATATTTTCTTCCCTATCTCCCATGTTTGAATAGTTTGATATTTTTGGATGATCTTAATCTGATTTAAATGTGAAAAACACAACATAGAGAAGTAGACAGTTGTTTTGTTAATCCTAAAATCTAAACAAAGAGTGTATGTTCTTGAGGTTGTCACAGGTTTTAAACAAGATAAGCATTCCAAGCAGACTCACCATTAGTTGTCAAATAGGTCATCATCATAATCACAACCCATAGCTTAAAATCATATTGACTCACACAACCATGTCACCCCCTAGAGGGCGCATGTGTTTTTGTCTTTTCTAGGTGTGTACTCAAGGTGATGAAAGTGGATACTGAATCCCCTGAGCAAACAATTTGCGGTGACTATATGGTGAGTGTCTTGGGGGCAGATTATTCCCTCCCCTTGTATTGTGATTAAAATGATGTTTGGATACTGACATGGCTAGCTTTCTACACTATGGTTCATAGTCAGGGTTTCTGTTTAGTGCGAAAATAGATAAAATCCCTCAAGAGACCTAACAACCTTTATAAAAAAGGCTTTCAGGATGGTTATCTTGCACATTGTCGTTGAATTGTGGAATTTCCCTGAATTCGCTTTTGATTATAGTGGGTTGGAAAACCTGGCTTTGGTTGTTCCCACTTAGGTCGTTCCTCTTGGATGAGTAATTTTTCCCACAAAATTAGGCCCTCTAAAGTATGTAATAAAGCATAAACATTGCATGAAAATAAAAAGGCAGTCTGGTATTTTGGTCACCCAGTTAAGGGGAGAGCATAGACCTATTGCCACAGACAAAAAAAACAATGTTCTTTTTATAGCACCAAATGAAAATGATCTAAACTAAGTGAAAATATTGCTTCACAAAAGGCATGGGGTTCATTTTAACTGCAAAATAGTGTGGGGTGACTACCCTAGGATTGATAGATTCTAGATTTTAAATTTCTATCCTAGAATTGGTTCATTTTCCTTAAAAATTGAAATAAAAAATCTTGTCCGCGGATGGCATCAGAATCAAAATTTATGTTTACAAACCCCTTGCATGTGCTAAAAAAATTTCCCAAATGCACCAAAACAGTTACTAGATGTGCTAAAAGATCAATTTGGGATGCACCGAAACAGTCCCTGAATGCGCCGAAATAGTCCTTGAATGCATCAGAAGAAAGCTCGTATGTGTTGAAGCACAACTCGACTTCGTCACCTGTCCAAAAAATTCTTGTGAATAAAAAGATTAAAATGGGGGGATGCCCCACAGTGGGTGCAAAAAATGTGTTGTTAGAAAATGTGGATTAGTCAAACAATAAACTAACACACCGATAAGACATTATATTAAAGAAATCTAACTAGAAAGCATAAATGAAAACTCTAATGACAATAGCTTCTTCAAATTCATCCCATTGTCCTCTATCTCCAAGGATTTGATTAAATATGTTGGTTCTCAGTTGTGTAAGCAACAGCTTGTTGAAATGGCCACTTAAGAGAATGAGATTAATTGAAAATGCATGTGCATGGCTATATGATTTAAGCTATGATGCTAGAATATTGATAATATCTAAATGTAACTATAGTAACTGCGTATGAAATCTAAGATTCGAGGTGTGTCCTTTTCAACTCATAAGAGGGTTGTATTTATAGATTTTTGAAGGCAAGAAATCTAGTTGGTGAGGGACAACAGTTGAGATTCAAACATGTTAAGATGAATGGTGAGAGATCAAGAAGTTGAGAAAAAAATGGAAGATGTTTCCATAAATTAAATGAATGAATATTTAATTTATGTGTGAGAGATGATAAAAGCGCTTTAATTAAATATGGAGAGAAGGAAGTTTCTAATTAAATATTATAGAATATTTAATTATTGAGGCAAGAAAGCTTTTAATTAAATCTTGGAAATATTTAATTATGGAAGAAAGAAATCTTTTAATTAAATATTGGAAATATTTAATTAAGTGGAGGAGAATAAAGAATTAGAAAGAAAGCATTTAATTAAATATTAGAAATATTTAATTAAGTGGAAGAGAAGAAAGAATTAGAAAGAAAGCATTTAATTAAATATTGGAAATATTTAATTAAGTGGAAGAGAAGAAATAATTAGAAAGAAAGCATTTAATTAAATATTGGAAATATTTGAAGAGAAGAAAGCGCTTTAATTAAATATTTGAAATATTTAATTAAATGTGAGATGTAGAATATTATTTAAATTTAAAATTTAAACTTGTGATAATTAATATAAATAAATTGTGAAATCTATTTATTTAATTAAGAGGAAAATAATTAAATAAAACTATTTATTTAATTAAACTAGAAGAATTGAGAAAATGAACAATATAAATAAATAATTAAATTTATTATATGTGGATGACTTAAGAATATTAATTAAATAATTCATATTTAATTAACTAATATGTTTGATTAACCGTGATCATTTTAAAATGTAAACAAGTACAATGATGAAGTCCATAATAGGGAATGTTTCTTATAAAGAGGGATTGAAGGAAAAAAAATTGTATCAAGGAGAACAAGGTAACCTCAAAATATGTTGTACTTGAGTATGACAGTACCTAAGCTTCTAGTGTTTCTATTTGGAACCTATAGTGGAAAAGTGTGGTCTCCATCTGAAGGAACCATCTTCGGAGCCCTTCCCTGAAACGAGGGTTGAAAAAATTAGAAGAAAAGAAATATAATAATTCTAAAGTAACAATTTGTATCATGAAAAATGTCAGAAAGTATAATTAAAAAGAAAAATCCTTACAATTGCAGCTCGAATTGGACCAAACAACAACAAATGTGCCCTGATAAATCTTGCAGATTTAAACAACTTGAAAATTCCACTTTGGAGATAGAAAAGCAACAAATAAGCATGAAAATCGACACAAAAATTGAACACCTGAAGATGGATTACGAGTTATAATGTATCTGCTCCATTATATTGCTCAAAATATAAACATACATAACATGAGTTCTTTTGATATGAATATGTTGATGAGATAGTCTAGTATCTATTCTAATGGATTGGAATGATGATGATATGATGATCAAAATCGAACCTTGGTTTCGCTATTTGTACAGGAAGCAACAAGCTTAAGGTTCATTCACAAAAGTTACATCATTTCTTAACTAAAGCATAATTAACATAGAAACTTGAAAAGATAGGTACATTCCAATTGTTGCAAAACATTAAATAATGCTTATGTTTGTTGATAAGTAGAATATTTTGATGAAACACATACTAATACCCAAGATCCAACTAGGTTATTCAGATTTGGACCAGATCCAAACCATCCTTTAAACCATACTAGGGCAAAAATATCAAGATTAAAGAGAACACCCAGAAGTGTTTCACAATGGCTCAAGGTACAATCCAACCTAGTTCTGACACTGATAGCAATCCATATTTTCTTGAACCATCCATACTCAAACGTTGCATCACAATCTATTCTTCTCACACATAAAAATGCCACATGGTAACCCCTTCTAAATAAAAATGAAAATACCATGAAACAATGAGTCCCTTATATTATTAAGTAAGTAGGCAGTCTATAGGGCATAGTTTTATTTTATACAAGGATTCTCATAAAATTGAATATTCAAGTGAGAGTGAGTGAGTTTTTTGAGATTGCAACTGATGGTGCAATATATAGTCTTAAAGGTAGTTAGTAAAGTAGTAAATGTGCAAGAAAATCAAATTGTACACAACAAACAATTCACAATGTTATCTTGCATAATGCCTTAAGTTTGAATACAAAAATATCATTGTATCTTAATGAAAGTAGTGACCTTAATGGTCAATCATTGGAAACCATGATTTTATAACATGGTATTGTGCTTATGGAGGAAACATTTTAAGCAAGGAGGTGAGTGGTGGTTTGGAACAATGGCAGGTATGAAGGAATTTCTTTATATGCATACTATGCATTCTAGCTTAAGAAAACATTCTTAGAAGAGATTTAAAGTGGATTAGGGAACGCAAGGGTTACCATGATAAAGATCAAAGAAAAGATCGAGATCTATTTAAAATCCACTATCATGAAGATATTAAAGATGTCAAATGCAAAATCCTAGTAGCTAGAGTAATGAACACAATGTGAAAGAGGACAGTGTGCTAGGGCAGATTTAGGAGATCTCTATATGCATACTATGCAGTGTAGCTTAAGACAATGTTCTTAGAAGAGATTGAAGGTGGATTAGGGAAATCAAGGGTTACCATGATAAAGATTAAAGCAAAGACTGAGATCTATTTAAAAGCCACTATCATGAAAATATTAAAGATGTCAAATGAAAAAAGCTAGCAGCTGGAGTAATGAACATAGTAGAGGAAAGTGTGCTAGGGAAGATTTACGAGATCTCCACATTATCAAATTATAGGAAAATAGGTCATTTATTTTTTTTTTTAAATTAAACGAAATTATTCTAAACCCTATATAAGACACATTGATACTTCAAAAGCATTTGATTTATTATTTTAAATTAAAAGAAGTCATTCTAAACCCTATATAAGATACATTGATACTTCAAAATCGTCTTAAGGAATTTGAGATTATGCAAACATATGTCAATTAAATACCTAGATTATAAATAGTAGCACGAACATTGTAACCTTTGTTGATCAGAATTGGAATTGATAAACAAGAATGAATCCTATGCCTCCTATAATGCACATCTTCTTGACATTCTCTATCATTCTTTATTGAAATACTTCTCCATTTTGGTAGGCTACACTTGAAAATAAGGTTTCAACAAAGGTTTTATTGTATGTTTATTAAAATGAGAACTCCATTCTAGTGGGCTATGCTTGAAAATAAGATTTTGACAAAAAATTTATAGTATGTTTATTAGAGTTTTAGAGTATTTTGGTGGGCTATTATTTTGATTCAAATGGATTGTGACTAACATGATTTTTTTCCACAATTACCGTACTACCACCATCTCTTATTATAATCTTTTTGGTATGACAATGTTTTTCTCTTCCCTTCTATTGTTTACCACTCTACTGCCTTGCTCAAGGCTTCTTGTTGTGGGGTTAAAGTGTATAATGCTCTACCACATATGTTACTCACCATCTGAGTGATGTATGATTTTGATCATTACCTAGAGAGTGTTGATGAGATAATATTCTGTCTTATCGATATCTCAGTGTCTCATCGACATTGGATCTTATGTTCCTTTGATTTTGGTTGTCAGTGTCGATGAGACAAGTTAATATCTCTTGCCGATATGCCATTTTCTTGTCAATATTTTCCTTTGACGTTACTTCTTTATATATCAGTGTAGCTCTATCATGTCAAGGAGACTCATGATTATCGTTGTGGTATGGCATTATTTTTCCCTTCCCTTCTACTTTTTACTATACTACAATCTTGCTCAAGGCTTCTTGTTGTAGGGTTGCAGTGTATACTGCTCTACCACATATGTTGCTCACCTTCCCGATGGTATAGTGGTGTATGATTTTGATCATTACCTGAACAGTGTCGATGTGACAATATTTTTTGTCTTATTGATATCTCAATGTCTCATCGACATTAGATCTTATGTTCCTCTGATTTTTGTTTCTGGTGTCAATGAGACAAGTTAATATCTCTTGCCAATATGCCACTGTCTCATCGATATTTTCCTTCAACTATATTTCTTTATATATCATTGTAACTTTTCCATTTTGGGGAGACTCATGATTATCCATGTGATATGGTAGTGCTTTTCCCTTCTCTTCAGCTATTTACCACACTACCGCCTTGCTCAAGGCTTCTTGTTGCGAGGTTTCAGTGTATACCACTCTACTGCATATATTTCTCACCTTCCCAGTGGTCTAGTGGTGTATGCTTTTGATAATTATTTGAAGAGTGTCAATGAGACAATCTTATTTGATTTACCAATATCTCAATATCTCACAGATATTACTTCATTATATCCAAGAGTTATGTTTCACCGAGCACTTGTAGATATACATTTTCGATGTGACGTAAGTGATTCTCTCCTTAATATGCTTGTATCTTGTTGAAATTTCACTGTTTTACATAGTTGATGAGATATATAAATAATTCTCTTTGACATAGGGGTGTCTAAACCGGCACTAAACCCAAAGCTCAACTCAAAGTTTAAGTCATGAGGCTAAACGTGGTGCTAAAATCGAAGCTTAACTCATAGCCAAAAATGGTGCTAATGGTGGCACCACACTCGAAGCCAATATCGATGCTAAATTTATTGATAATTCTAGCATAAATTAGTGCCGACTAGTCCTAATTGGTACAAATAAATTCCAAAAATAGCACAAAAAATACATTAAAACATTGGGTAGAAGCAAAAAATGGAGTGAGAGGGAAGGAAAGAGTGGGAGAGAGGGTGGGAGAGAGTGGGAGAGAGGGTGGGAGAGAGTTGGAGAGAGGAGAGGAGGAAGAGGGTAAGATCAAGGGGAGAGGGTGGGAGAGAGGCAGGAAAGGGTGGGAGGGGGAAGATGATGGAGGTAGAGAGGGTGGGAGAGGGAGATAGGGTGAGAGAGTGGGAGAAAGGGAGATAGTGAGAGAGAGAGAGGGAAAGAGGGAAAGAGGGAGAGGGTGAGAGAGTAGGAGAGAATAGGATGGTGGGAGAGAGAGAGGAAGATAATGAGAGAGAGTGGAATAGTGGGAGAGAGGGTGGGAGAGACTAAGAGATGGTGCGAGAGAGTGGGAAAGAGTGGGAGATATGGAGAGATTGGGCAAGAGTGCGAGAGAGGGTGGGAGAGGGTGGGAGAAAGTGGGAGAGAGTGGGACAGAGGGAGGGAGAGAGTGGGAGAGAGTGGGAGAGAGGGGGAGAGGGTGGGAGAGAGCAGGAGAGGATGGGTAACAGTAGGAGAGAATGAGAGAGTGAGAGAGAATGAGAGAGAGTGAGAGAGGGTGGGAGAGAGGGTGGGAGAGAGTGGGAGAGACGCTGGGAGAGTGTGGGAGAGAGGGGGGGAGAGCTGGGAGAGAGTAGGAGAGAGTGGGAGAGAG